>VVHJ01022684.1:2180-17699 GCA_015107715.1 Tylochromis polylepis
TATGAAAAAAAAAAACAAAAAAAGTTTTTTTTTTTTCTTTAAAAAAAAAAAAAAAAAAAAGTAATTCCCTGATATCTATAGCATGAATTCATCTGACAAATCATAGCCTCTTAGAAATGTGCAAATAAATGTGGAAATCAAATCAGGAGTACATATGCGCAACTCTACTTTTGGTCTGGTGGCGCCTGAAAAACTCAGACTCTGAAGGAGAATACCCTTTCTTCCTCTTTTAACTCCCTGATGATGATGATGATGAATGATGTCAGAGCCCAGTTAAGAGTAGAGAAGAATGCATAAAGGTCTGAGGGACACAAATAGATTTGTAACCGTATGTGCGTCAATATCATTCTTTTAAAACCCTTTCGGGATCAACATATAGGCATTCAGACATTAAACGTACTCACATCCTGTAAATCCCTATTAGGTTTTACTGAAGTTTATTTAATCTCATTGGAGGACTTGTGCAGTGCCTGTCTAATCCTAGTATTAGCACGAGGCGTCTGGCACATGGAGACTCCCGCTCCTGCTTCGTCTAGTCAGCCTGCTAACTTTACCTTCTGTGACGGTATGTCTGTGGTGATCTGGTCCACATCAACCTCCTCCATCTCCCCCATCATCAGACGACTCACCACCACTGTTCCTGCTGTGCACACACCATCAGATGACCTGAAGGAAGATATGACGAGAGAGAGAGAGAGAGAGAGAGAGAGAGAGAGAGAGAGAGAAAAAAAAGATACATTCACTTTTGGGCTCTTCATTCAAGCTGTTAAATAAAATGTCTCATCTGTTAAATGATCTTTTCCTCTAGCTACTGCCCCTCTACGGGCCTCAGAAATATTAATCTTCATGTCAGGCCCCCCTGACTCGGCAAACCTAATAAGCTTATTTCCAGCCTTGCACAGGTTGTGAAATTATCAAGCTGTTTGAGTAAAAAGTGGAATCAGGACATGGACGCTTGCACTGCGGCGATTCCTTTTCCTGACAGATTTTGCTCAGGAGTTTGCATGCAGAATAAAATCCGAGCACGCTTCAGCGGGAAGCTGATGGGGGTGAAGGAAAGAACGTTTCATCTAACTGTTCAAATAGTGGTTTATTAAACCAGACTATGTGCCCCGACAGATATGAAAATTGATACTAGAGT
This sequence comes from Tylochromis polylepis, assembly GCA_015107715.1. Lineage (NCBI taxonomy): Eukaryota > Metazoa > Chordata > Actinopteri > Cichliformes > Cichlidae > Tylochromis > Tylochromis polylepis. Next base: position 3,322 of record VVHJ01022684.1, read on the forward strand.
TTTCATATCAGAGAGACCTGACTAATCACTTTCCCAATCATGGGGCCATGATTAAGGAGCTGATAGAAAATCTATAGTATTGGCAGCAAGACAGACGCTCTCAAATGAAGAAAAATGGTCCCCGGGTAGAGCGGGAGCGAGTCTGATCACCTTAACAGACCCATCCCTAATGTGCTCAGTTCCACTCCAGCTGGAGAAAATATTGGATGTTGTGCATCAGCCACTGGTCTGGGGAGACAGGAGGATGGATGACACACCCCTGTCCAAGGAGAAGAAAATGCAAGGATGGTGATGGAAGCAAAAAGGATGCTTTCGAGGCCAATCCATCTTGGGCAGATACAAAAGGAGAAAATCTAAAGGCACGCAAGAGAAAAGGTAAGAAAGGAGATGCAGGAAGCAAGTGAGGGAAAACTAGAGAAGAGGACGGGGAGTGAGAGGTTGGAGACTGAAGGGAAAGTGTCTGTGGAGTGGGACCCTGGGAGCTTCAGTTAGCACTTAATGTCTTACAGCAGTCTCCAAGCAGAGAAAATAACATTGGCTGGTTTATAAATCTAATCATTGTCCCTTGCCAGACACCTGTCTCAGTGTTTACTCCTTTGCTCATCTTCTTGTTTCTTCCCCATTTCTTAGCGTGCCCCCACCCGTTCCTGCGCAACAGAGGACCGAAGCACGGGAAAGAAAGTCACCCTGACTTTGAACAAACGGTATGTGCTGAGAGTGGCCCACACATAATCGAGAAAATGGAGATTAACATGCATCGCGTTCTGTGATAGTCCTCCCAAGGCAAACCTTAGGGGTTACAGTGGCCCCCTACTCTTTAGATTACTGCGCCGCAATCCACTAATGAAACTCCCCATTTAGGTGGACAAGAGGCTCAGTTAGAATTGCTTTAACGTAATTAACTCACGGTATGCCTTTGAGAGCTATATTAGGATTTTTTTGTTTTGATTTGCAGCCAAACATAAACTCAGCACCTACTCAAATACAATTTTCTTTTATATTACTGCTGTCTGTGAGGAAAAGGACTCTTCTGCAGCCTATTTAAAGGGGCTGAGATGATTCGATTTAGCTCAATCACTGCACAACCAATTCTCTGTTCCATTAAAAAACAAGCACAGAAAAGGTTAGAGACCTCTGACAGAATGCCTGGTCTTCAGAGACACCCCTTTATTTTAACTAAAGCCATTTAGCAATCACATGAAGTGACCTCCGATTAACTTAGAAGGTTTTGATGAGTGCTGTCGTTAAAAAAGAAGCCATTGTTGGGGAAAAAAAAAGACTCTTCCCCCTCCACTCCCACATTCCCTCCTCTTCTCCCTCCTCGTCACTTTCCATCTGTTGGAGCTGGCATGGAAACAAATCTGCAGATTGTTCTTTGCCGGGGAGCCCATCTTTTTTTTTCTTTCTTTTTTTTAAAAATCTAATTGGCCCAGGATCTCTTTTATGACAACACTTAATCAGATGGCTTTGTTCAAGTGACAAAAATAATGTGCTTAAAATGTCTGCTGTGAATCTGGCACAATTCAAAAAATAATTAGTTATCAGGGAATTGCCTTACATTTAACAGTTATTTCCTTTTGAAAGGCTTTCTTGTAGTTTACAGATACATTTCCCAGCGTGGGAGCATGCAATGCAATTTGTTTCAAATGACCAGTTTGTACTAATAAAGTTCTTACTGTACGAGCTATATGTCTTAAGTACTCACTGTATACACCGCACTATACAAATCATAATACTTTCAATTATCTGTATAAGAGGGGAGGCTTCAGCTGAGCATCATATCTTCATTTTGCTTCTTGCACAGTTTTTATCTACTAATGATAAAATATCTTTTCCACTAATGATGCCCCCCCCCCAAAAAAAAAACTTTTTCTTTTTTCTTTTTTCTGTTAGGCTGTAGCATTTTAAAGTTAAGCTGCTTCATCAGGCTTACCTCACCGTGAACTTATAAAAGGTCGTGTACCAATTTTTTAACAGCACATCCATCCAGGGTCGCTGGATGGATGTGGACAGAAATCATCCATTTGCTCCACATGGCCAGTTTAGAAACACCAGTTATGCAGCTGACATGCTTGTCTTTGGACTGAACATGTAAAAGCCTGACCCCGATTATTAACCTTCAGATGAAAACACAAACCAAACTTAATTTGGCCTGGCTCTTTAAAGTATGAAACACATTAAACGTGACTGCTGATGGTTCACATACCTATTAAAACTCTTTAAAAAAAGAGATGTGTGCATTTAAATGAGCAAAGGGTAACCACCTGAGCAATGTTGCCTAATTTGTTGCCTAAAGTGATGTTTCTGCATGTAGGATCTGTGACACAACTGTGTCTTCAAACCACCACATTTAGCAACCAAGAAAATTAATTTTCTCACTTTGATTGGTTTGAGCAAGTCTATCCAGCCCAGTGGTTTAGCTGGATTTATGGGTGCGTTGCAATGTAGCAGCGACCTCAGTATCATTATGAGTTACATGTTTTCCACAGTAATATTATTACTGTCATTATTTTTCTACTGTTATTGGAAATGCTATCATTACTACTGTTATTATTTGCTTCTATGGTGGTTTGATGATAGATGGCAAAGGTTGCTATTTGGGACTTTTTTTGTTTGTTTGGTGAAATGAGCAGTTACACTCTGGTATAATAGGCTTGCACTGCAATGTAGGGCCCCGCGTACAGTCTGGAGACACGGTACCTCATTTGCACTGACTGTTTTGTCTTTGTCTGTAGATATGGCATGATAATAGATTTTACTCAACCTGTCATTACTTTGAAAATAAGCGAATGGCCAAAGATCATAAAGTATACAAGTTTAGATAACTTGGGTTAAATGGATGAACGCAGAGGAGTGGTGGCGCAAAACTGACCAAACAAAAATCCTGTTTCCGCTCTCTTGTGGACCAAAAAAAAACAAAAAAGGTTTGTCGAGCAAAGCCAAGAAAAGGACAATAATGCTGAATTCAACAGCCAATGGGTGGGGAAAGTTCATCAAAACACTTCAAAGCAGCAAAGCTTCAGTTTGTTGTCAGGCTTTCTCTCTGTGTGATGCCACAAGGAGGGAAACACCTGATAGCCACAGAAATGAAGCAAAAACACCCGTGGCTTTTACTCTTGCAAGGGGTTTTGCTTTAACAGTGAGAAACTAAATTACCCAGCAGAACGTGCAAATAACTATTTGTGTTTTTTGGTCTGGATTTTGCCGAAAGAAGACATATTTAAGGACACCTTAAAGCTGAATGTTAATGGAAGTGGTCAGAAAAATAAAAACAAACAAACAAAGGATCCTACAACGGCAACAAATATGCTACAGCCTTGAAATGAAGGAGTGGAAGTGTGGATGGGATTCTTGACCTATATAAAGCTGGACTGGTGGCTAAATATAGCCCTGGCTAGTTTTCACTAAGGACAGATGTTAGGACATGGGACAGTAATAAGAGGGAATGCCAGCTTTAGAAGTGATAGTTCTAATGCTGATTTTTTTTTTTTCGTTAGGGACAAATGACACAATCATGTGATTCGGGAGTAATTGGGCATTTTGTAACTGGGGAACTGACTCAATCAATAAGACTCCACTGCAGGCATTGTTCATAGAGCTGGACAGAATCACCAGGGGACACTTACACTGAGCACACTCTCTCTGGCATGTCTGGACCACTTGAAATTTATTCCCAGAGAAAAAAAAAAACTGCCCTGGTTTTCACTTGATGAAGGAGACTTACACCATGCGCATATATTCAGTCTGAATCAAAGATTTATGTAAAACACCCTCTGTATCCATTGTAAAAATTCTGTTCTGTGTTAGAATTAAGTATATTTTAATGGCACGCTCAGGATTTATTTATTAATTTTTTTAAACTTGAAAGGCAGAGCAGGCAAACATTTATTGAAAACAAGCCGATTAACTGGAATACATCAATGAGATCAAATGGTAAAATTCTGAAATAGAAAACTAATCTGTTTGTCAGATGCAATACATCTGTAGTAAGCAGAATAGGAACTATGTCAGCGGAAGATTGATACTTGCGAGTTTTAACACATCCTATTTGTTCCAGTTCCGTCTCACACACACACTCTACTATTCTTGCATGATGAGAACTGTCTTCACACTACATTTACTTTATGTTAGTGCTTAACTGCTGTCAGAAACCATCTGGGATAAGCTATTTTCACAGAAGAAGCAAGGTGGGGAAAAAATATCCAGAATGGATGCCATTTCTTCAGCCAGTCACATCAATCCAGACTCAGGTTCACAAGCAGGCACTTAATGACTGTTGTGGGACAATTGTTATACGTTTAACTGAATTTTAAAAACTTTAGCTGCAAGCAATTCGATAGGAAAGCTTTTATCAGAAAAGCACAGGAAACTCAGTGATTAATTCATGGGCCAGTGTGGTATTTTGTAAATATCTATAGCTCTGTTTCTAAAGAAACCTTACAGCAGATCAAATTATAGTCATTTCCATATAGTAAAGGCCTATGGGGACGCTTCAGTGTAAACTAGTTAAACTATAAAGCATACAAAGTACTATTGCCACCAGCCAAGGAATTATCTCAATAGAATTTAACAGCCTAAAGCACATCTGCTGTCTGGAAGTTTCTGTGAGAACACATCAAGAAACTGACAGACTTGGGGTGATGCAATTTTTATTTTTTAGGAAGACACAACATGGTCGAAAATCACACTTAGCACCGAGTTCCTTCCTCAGCCAGACAATTTGCTGCATCATTCCCCTACTGCCGCCCAAAAATTGTGGACTGCTTCCTCTGGGGAGAGGATGAGACAATGCCCCAAGCGAAGGAATTTAAGTATCTTGGCATTTTGTTCATGAGTTGCAGTATAATGAAGCTTCAGACGGACAGGCGGATCGATGCAGCAATAGCAGCAGTAACGCAGGTGTTCTGGATCGTTTTGGTGAAAAGAGAGTTAAGTTAGGAGGTGACGTTTTTCATTTGCCAGTCAATCGATGTTCCAGCTGTGACAACCCCCTACCTTTTCCTCTAAACTCTGATTTCCTCTGGATGTGTTTCAGGTACCTGGTGGGCAAGGCAGGGATTGTCAGTACCAAATGGGAAGACCTGAGGCGGGTGTTCCCAGACTATAAAGCTGTTGCTGACACTTCACTAGGTCTCCTGCTTGGCTGCTGTGTCATGACCTCCGAGCTTCTCTTCATGGTTCCTTCATGTTGTTTTTCTTTGCTTTACAACACTCAGACACATCTCCACCCTCATGCACATCTTGCACCGACAAGTCCACTGTTTTCCACACTACCACTGTTGCTTCGTCTTCTTACCATTATTATTATTTAAATCACTTCAATTTGCTTAATAAATGACTTTGCTGCTGAAACTGGTGAATTCTAGGTGGTGAATGAATGAATGAATGAGACTGGGCATTAAGGCACCTGAAATTACTTTCCTTTGTAGACATCATGGGGGTTCAGAGTTGCTGCTCCTTTGCATCAAAAATAGTCAGCTGAGATGGTTCAAGCATCAGAACTCCTCCTGAGTACCTTCCTCTGGAGGATTTCTGGGCATGCCCAGCTTGGAGGACACCCTGGAATAGACCCTTCTTAGCCTCCTGCCACCACCCCCGACTACTGATAAGCAGATGAATGGATTCCCCTCCTCTCATTCCCCACACTTTCTGTTTCTCTTCACGGACTCCAAATAAAGGCATAAATCTCCTAAAAATAATCTTGAAAAAGACAAAAACTGACAGACTTCCACTGCCTGCAGAAACCGAAAACAACACAAAACCCCCCATCAAAATAAACAAAACTGTGAGACCATGCACTTTAATCGCATTTAAAAGAACACACTGGGATTGATGCTAAGCCCAGCAGTATGTGTCAGCACAAAATAAAAAACACGCACCATAATGGCATTACTGGCTATTCCCACCCTGAGGAAATCTTTAATCTAAAGATAGACTCACATTTAAGTCTCCCTTAAAACAATACTGACCCACCAATATGTACACTGAAAGAATTCTTGATTGCTGAAAACTTTTCAGTGCGCACACATGAAAAAAACTCCTACTCTGCTATTTCATTGCCATTGATGTGTGACAATCCACAGCCTTTGTTCTGGGCAAAAATGCATTCTGTGGTGCATCTTAACCTTCACAAGTGTGAGCTAGATAGATTTAGCAAGTATTTTTCAAAGTACATTCCCTCTTTGTGGTTTCATGGGTAGCAGAGCTGCAGCAGAGGGACAGTAACACAAGGGAGGAATTTTGCACCCTTTTTGAGGATACTCAATTTTCCTCATTCAGACGTCTAAAGATTTCTTATAATGCATTTTGAACAAGGACAGTGGATTTTGTTCCTCGTGACTGAAATTGTTCGAAAGAGACTGCGAGCACAAAACACCAATAATTCTTCCAATGCGCTTTTGCAAATCCTTATGTTGTTTAGAAAAAATGAATCTATCCTTAAATAGAAATGACAGTTTTTATGTGCCAAACAATAAAAGTGGAATTTAAGACCAAATATGAACAGGGTAGGAGCAATCACTGAGTGTCAATCACAGGCACAAATATTGTACTTGCTCATTTCCTCACCTCACCCAACACACAGAAGCACACATATCCATTATGTGCTGCCTGCTTTCAATTCTCTGAACTACACACAGCACCAAAGCTATTTTGGATATCGTATGAGCATGTTGTCACGATTAACATGTGAACATTCTTATAATCACGTCCACTCATTCAGCTGTGTGTCTGGCATATATTCGGTGTTAAGTCACAGAAAAGCTAAGCGCAGATCAATGACAATTGGGTAGAGAGGACGGTTGAGTGGAAGAGGGCAGGTAGTGCAGCAAGACAGAGTGTACTGTATGCTCAGATGACCTTCATAGCCACTCATTCAATAAGTGGAGCACAATCAGCTCCTAAGTGGTAAGGGGTCAAATCCAGCTATCACGCTGCGTTTGCAAAGTGCAGTAAACGGCAAGTGTTGACTTGTGAAAAATGGATCTAAAAAAAAATCTCATAGTCTCATTTCGAATGTAATGGCATATTCAGTCCCTTTTCAACAAACTGATAAAGACCTGGGGGAAAAAAACAGACTCTTCTGATGTTACTGAAAGAGAAGCTAACCAACAGTATTGAGAGAATACGCACACAATCAACTGGAGGACAGAGGACGATGGATAGAGGTGTTACTGTTTGTATGATTTAAGCATTATTAAGCTTATTTCCTTACGTGTTCTGTTAAATAAGAGTAGAGAGCCCTTTAGCTTAGCATAAAGGCTGGAACAGCAAGCTCAGCTCTGTCCAAATGCAACAAACCTTTGAACAGTGCCTCTAAAACTCTGTAATTAACATGTTATTTCTTGGTTGTGTGAAATCATCATAATGTGGTTGTATGCAGGATTGAGTCAAGGACTGGGTAGGACAACTTCTTGGAGTCACTGTATGATGACTTCAGGAGTCTCGCTGCTGGCTGTAGCTTTATATTAACTCTGAAGAAGGTGTAATTCTCTGGAGGAAGGGAGCTCAAACTATCAATCTATCTCTGTAAACTACCTAAAATTTTCTTGACACAGCAGACTTGTTGACCCATAAGAGTGTCTTCACTGCATTGGTCATGGAAAGGTTGGTGCTGTTATGTAACTTTCCTCATTGAGCATGAAACATAAAATCAAATGGAAAATTACCAAAAAATGGTCCAAAATATTAATGCAGACAAAGGTGCCAAAAACCAGAGCAAAGGCCTAAACAAGTTAACCAGTCACAGAAAAAGTAATATCCAGGCTGGTTTGCTGATAAATGTGCTGTTGTGTAGAAGCACAACTTATCATAGTCTCACATCTGGTATAGAAAGTCAAACAAATGATTTGTTTAAGGCCAGCACTAAACATACTGATAAAGGGTGCTGATGGCACTGGGGAGATTTGATATTATTTGACAACAGGGACTAATATTAGTTCAAGCAATACACTTGACACTGTAGGACATCAGTGGCAGGGACATTCTGATAAACACAATAACAGCATAATGGGAAGCGATTTCCATATCTTCTAAAGCACTTGGCCGACGCGGCGCTCAACGTTTCACCTCAAGGATCCTTTTCGTTCACTCAAAACTCAGCATAAAACCAACAGAATCATCTTGAACACGTGAGTATGCCAGACTCCTGAAGACAAAAGTGCCAGAAGGGCCTTCTTACTTAAACTTCAAGGTGTCAGGATGGATACTGACCAGATAAGAAACTAAACCTCCCAAACACGGGGAAAGGCTCTGCTTTGACATGGTAATCAATTTAACAGCTCAGACATGGAAGCTCTTAATGACCCTTTAGATCAAAGAAAGACCGGACAAAGAAGAGAGGAAACGCTCTTACTCTTCCTTGGAACAAAGACCGATATTTCGTTCAGAAAAGGCAAAAATGCATTTCACTCCTGAACAGATTTAAAATACTAAATGATCTTCGGGCTTTTTCTTGCTTTTACCCCCTAACTACACAGCAAATAGTCTTCTTCTTTTCAATAAATACTTTATTATTCATTGTTATAATTTTAAACAATTGGTTTGTAGCTGGGATTGACTCCAGCCCCCCCCCGCAACCCTGAATTGTATAAGTGGAAGAGAATGGATGGATGCAAGTATATTAGAGACATTTATATGTTTTCATATTCAAATTAACAAGTAATATTTAATAACCATGAAAGATAAATATGTCATTCTTGGGATCAGTGGAACCCAAACATCAACAATTCAAATTGATGCTCAGTGCGATTGCATTTCCATGTGTCAGGCAGCAGGAGACTGCACATGTCAGATGCATTATCTGACTGGAAACACTCACACATGGACTCGGTCAGATATTCTGATATTACACAGACTTTGTACTGGAGAGCAGACAGGTTAAAGTCCTTTTAGTGTCCAGTCTGACGGATTTGGACATCTCACATCCTGACAACACGCATTTGAGCTCTTTTCTACTATCCTACTTTCATCGGCTGAGTGATTTGGAAAGTCTTTTAAGACATATGTCTTCAAGGAGCCAAACGACACTTGCGAAACAGCACCAGTAGCTTGATAAATAGATTATGCAAGTCATTTGATCAATACGTCTGCTGTTTGTGACCTTGGTGACACATTTAAAGGCATCAAAGCCCCGGGCATCAACATTAGACAGCGGTAACTCTAGAAACGCATGCATACAAATTATGCACAGAGAGACAAGGAGAAATGGCAAAAGAGCAATCCCTCGCTCTGCATGGCATAGAATTGGTTCTTTCTACATCATTACTAAACCGTTAACTGGAAATCTGCAACGGGTTTATGCCTGTTTGATCCATGTCAGGGTCCTGGGAACCCTATTAGAAGCAAGCCATAAGGAATAGCAAGTTGATATAACAGCCTCAGGGAGGAGGAGCAATAACAAGTGTCGAATGAGGGTTGAAGGGGATGCTGTATGCAAACAGCACTGTGCATGTGTGTGTTAGAGAGGAGGGAAGATTGTGAATGCGTGTAAGCTACAGGAAAGCAGATGGAGTGTAAGAGATACTGTTGCTTGAGGTGGTGCCAGTGGCTTGTTGACACAGGTAGGCAGTAAATGATAGGTGTTTTGTGCTCCATTGACTCTTACTAGCAAGGGAATTGAATAGGGGACGTGGTAGGAAGGTCTTGGCTCTGCAGAGTGTTTTAGGTGGTAAAACAACGCAAATATACCTACACACCCACACTTTTCTTCACACAGACACACACAGAATGACAGATGGGAATGGGTGAGTGAAGCACGCAGGGATGTAGGTTAAGGCACTCGAAAGACTCATAATCCATGGGGACTTTGCAGGGGTAAAATTAAAGCAACAGAGTCAGAATGGAGACAATAGTGAAGCTGAGTTTGATTCTCAAGAGTGGTGCCCTGTGTTGGCATTTGTTCCTTCAGCCTTCAGCGATGCTTCATGTTTGCAACTGGCATATGGTGGTAAAGCAGAATAAACAGCAACAAGCTGCAGGGTTTTTGCTCTCTTCTGGTGTGCTATCACATCTCTTAGACCTAATTTAAAAATGTGCTTTAGAGGATGCAATGGTGCCTCAACACGGCAGTGATGACTGTGACTTTTGATTGCTCACTCCACAGCTCTGCTACAATCCTGTGACACTCCAAAAAAAAGACTTTCTAAGTAAACCCAAAGAGAAAAAAGAAAAAAAGTATGTCCAAGTGTTTTACACACCTGTGTTAGGGGCAACTCCTAAGAAACAGATTAGGTTGAGTCATTTGTGTTATTTCAGTGAAATACTGTGTTTGTGGTTAACTCTATGGCTTTTCATTGAGTCGGTTCAATATTTTAAGGTAAACTGCAGTCAGTTTCTTAGGAGTGACTTTTTTTAGTGCACAATATTTAGCTGAAATAACACAAATAACTAAAGTAAACTTTAAAAAAAAAAACAACTAATTTCTTCAGTAAATTATTTTAAACCAAAGCCAATCAGTCCAAATTATCACTTTTGATTAAACGCTCTCAACTCAAATCTGAAGACTTACATCCCACAATTATTTTCATTATTAGGCATAATTATTCAGCACAACAGTATGTGTCAAGAATTAACCTTCATGTGTAAGCTAGGCCAGAAGGTGCCCATGACTAAGCAAACCAGCTATGCAAACTTCATCTGCATATTGTGTGATTGGATTCAAATCTGGGAAAAGCTTAAGTGAACTTTAACACAGATCATTTTTTACTAAGCAACAAGTTCTGAGGGTCAAGTATCTTCATGGTTTAGATTTCATAAGCTCTAGTAGAATTTATTTAAGGAGTGTGATCATATTAAGCCGCTTTTTTAATACCTGCTCGGCCGGGGTTCCAAGTGATCTCAGATGATGCGAAAATGTGACATCAGCAGACTGCATGCATCTGATTGGCCAGTCAATGGTGTCACTTGATGAGACATGAGAGCAACTCCTTCACAAAAATCAAAATCACCATTTTTGAAACCCGGGAATGAGGGAAGAGGCTCCAAACAAACCAACAGTGTGCTCCCTGAGTCTGACAAAAATCCGTAAACCGAGAAGCAGGTGTACCGTCCCTTTGAAGTCCTATAGTGTTGTGTTGTGTTTCAGAGACATACAAATGACGTTACAGGAAGGAAAAGAGGCTATATGGTAAGTTGGGAGTTTAAACTAGTCTTGCTATTGTCATGACCAGATGCGCTGTGTCATGACACTGGTAAAGACAAATATCTATGAGACCATTATTTGATGGCCTAGAATGAGAAGGTGCTATTTGTCTAGGTTTCAGTAGAGCCACCGCTCATCTGATGTCCTCTCCCTGGTTTTGTGTATTTCTTTCCCTGTTTTTAGTTCTTTGTTTGTTTGTTTGTTTGTTTTTTTGGGGGGGGTCCCCTTTTCTGTTTAACTCACTGCTGGCTGTTCAAAGTGCAGCATAAGTGAACAATGAAGGTGTTCATCAACAGATATCAGTTTCTGTTTTGGTTGAGGCAAATATGTTAATTTGCATTCTCACTGGGTTTAGGGAGTTGCTTAGTGACAGAGCTCTGATTGTATTTGACCACTTTTTTTATTGTTTTGTTCATATGTGACTGTCAAGAGTAAAGAAATGTGTGCAATATATGCTGGTAAAGATTGTATATGATTTTTTTGTTACTCTTTCTGGCTTTCAGTGCATGAAAAAGCTGAAACGCTCACAGCCAGATACTGTTTGTAAAAAGCTCAGCAGGTGGCAAACACATTTAATCAGTGCATGCCACATCGTAACAAAATGAATGCTTGGAAAGTATGCTATGGTTAACAAAGAACAAACATTAGACAGATGGTTTAGAATAAAAATGAAATACGCTAAACTTCACAAATGCTAAGAACGGATGACAATAGACAATAAACCAAAAATTTTTAAACCAATTCAAATGTCCACAGAAGTATTAAAAATGCTTTTCAGCCATTCCTACATGGTCACTGGACCACCAGGATGCCAATTTAAAGCTCAATAAAGTCATATTTAACACACAAAAAAGAAAAATGCAGTATTTACAGTCACACGCTGAAAGAAAATATATCGAAGAAGCAGACTGAGATCATAACAACAAAGTAAGTCTCAGGATAACTCTCCCCAAGATACTACAAGTCTGTATGAAAAAGCACACTAAGAAAGGTCAGCCATAACTCTGCTATCAAAAACTAGCTTTCAGATGCAGTTATGGCAGGCAGCACACAGTTTGCTTCCCCATTCCCTTTAAATGAAAGGGATTTAAGAGCAGTATTGACACAGGTCATTGATATAGACCGGGTAGCGAGTTATCATTCTGCTTAGGCTTCTTCCCAGTGTGTTCAAAAGACACTCGGCATGGTGTTATACAGCTCCCAGAAACACATAACTTTGGATTAACATGGAGCAGCATAGAAATGAGAAATTTATGCAAACAGTGGTTTGTATACAATAGTAATAATAGATTCTCTGCGCTTCCTTTCTTTCATGTACACAAAAGGGAGAGGAGCAAAGAAGACAAAACTTTAGGCAGAACACATACACACGCACATATATAATATATATATACATCTTTCTTTACAGCTGAGTTATAGCTTTCTCTCTCACCCTCTTTCTCACAAGTGAAAAGTAAAAGAAAACAACCCAAGGTACATAAATAAATTTTTTTAGTTTACTATCACTGGACTAAGGCTACTAGATAAATATTTGACCTGGACCTAAATGCAGCTAGCCACAGTTTAGACTTTGCAAAGACACAGTCAGCCTTCATCATAAAAACATAGAGACTATTTAATGGAGGATTTGGACACATATCCACCAGCCACTGTGGTGTGTGTGTGTGTGTGTGTGTGTGTGTGTGTGTGTGTGTGTGTGTGTGTTTCTTTATCTGTGGGCTTGCACATTTGTCTAAAACAACAAATTCACGCTCATATCCCGACTCTTTTTGTGTCCAGACCTGAGTGGCCACTTATGTAAATGTGGGTGAACAAAATGATAGAAAAGTGCCCAAGCAGTACATCCCCACAGTGTAGCCTAACTCACAGTTTACTACAAACAGTGTCAACATTATGAGTCAACACGAGCTTCTTGTTATGCTAATGGAAGATATATGTCACAGTGGATATGCAGCATGCATGATTGGACAAACACAAGTCCAACAGGTGTGTGTTAGCCTTGTTTGTTGAGACGCTTGTTACGGCGATGAGCTGGTGACTCTAGAGATTTCCCAAGGTTAGAGGAATCAGACACCAAAACAAATGCAGCAGCAGAATTATCTTGGCAACAGGAGCACGGAACGATGGACGAAACATGTTTTAAACATACAAGTTGAGGTATTTGTACAGTCTGGGAATCCAAATAAAATCCTGCTTATTATAATATAGCTAAAAGGCCATTTCCCAGGTATTATTCACCCATACATATTAATTATTTTGGCTGATCAGAGTTTTATGTCTCTGTACCGTGACTTATCACTTCGTGATATCATGTAAACACCAGTGTAGCTCCTCCTAGCCCTACCTTGAGCAGAGATGTTATTATACAGAATAACACCCGTGTGGTTGTGCAGGGCTTTAAAAATGAAGCTGGATGGCAAAAGTCAAAAGTCGTCCTGATAAGCATGGCTTTTAAATTAAGTTTACACTTGCAACCCTTGTGCTTAATTAATCATTTAATTATTATATAATTAATTAATAATTATACTTAATCATGCGGCGTCACATTCAAGGCCGCTCTTGGAAGGAAAGATCTGAAATAGGATTTGCAGAGTGTATCATGCAACATTTCAATTTTATTTATACAGCACCAAATCACAACAGTCACCTCACGGCACTTTATATTGTAAGGTAGAACATACAGTAATACCACAGAGAAAACCTCAACAATCATATGACCCCCTATGAGCAAGGGCTTTGGCGACAGTGGGAAGGAAAAACTCCCTTTTAACAGGAAGAAACCTCCAGCAGCAGAACCAGGCTCAAGAAGGGGTAGCCATCTACCGCGACCAGTTGGGGTGAGGACATATACACTCAACAAAAATATAAACGCAACACCTTTGTTTCTGCTCCGATTTTCCATGAGATGGACTTAAAGATCTAAAATTCATTCCAGATACACAATATTACCATTTCTTTCAAACATTGTTCACAAATCAGTCTAAATGTGTGATAGTGAGCACTTCTGCTTTGCTAAGATAATCCATCCCACCTCACAGGTGTGCCACATCAAGATGCTGATCTGACATCATGAGTAGTGCACAGGTGTACCTTATACTGCCCACAATAAAAGGCCACCCTGGAATGTGCAGTTTTTTGCTTTATTGGGGGTCTGGGGACTCAGAACCGGTCAGTATCTGGTGTGACCACCATTTGCCTCATGCAGTGCAACACATCTTCTTCGCATAGAGTTTATCAG
>VVHJ01022686.1:1403-15141 GCA_015107715.1 Tylochromis polylepis
GAGAGAGAGAGAGAGAGAGAGAGAGAGAGAAAGGGCGAGAGAGCGAGAGAAACAGTAACAGAGAGACAGAATGACACAAGCTGAAGGGCACAGTGGTTGAGAATGCTCATCCTTAATCCCAACTTTCAACCAGCCAGCTTTCCAGCCCATATGAACTTTAAAGCATGTTGACTCTTCTCATGAAGTCATAATGCACATATGTGTGCACACACAGACACACACTGACAAGATAAGAAAGTAGTGACTGAGACAGAGTAATACATAATATATAGATTCCTTCAGGGTAGACGAGGACAACAGAATGAGACCTATGAAAGCACAGGTGTGGATTTTGGGTGGGACATAGGAGCTCACAGCTACTCTTTCCTGTGAAGTAGTTATTGGCTGTGCTATCTAATTAGTCAGTCAGGCGTTTATTCTGGTCAGTGGCTCTTTCTCCACAGTTCTTGGTATCTTCAAATGTGGTGAAGCACCAATGGTACTGTGGCCTGCTCCTCCTGGAAACTAAGGTGGTTGCCTAGAAAACATTCAAATGGTTATTTCATCCTTTATGAGCTGTAAATTAATTTCCAAATTGTCTTTACTAGAATTTCATTTTTCAGAAGAGCTGTCAAAAACCACATTGTGCATCAAATGCTCTGTCTCTGTAGGCCTCCCTTACCGGCCGCCTTCTCCACCCTTGATTCTGGTTGTGTCATATTATATTCAGTTTCTGATTTAATTGTGTGCTTCGCATCACTTTTTTGTAAGTAGAATAAATCTAAAGGTGAATAAATTATTATATGGATCAATAGATGAGCACTTTCATCCTGGGACTTATTAAGACTGAGTCAGATAAGCAGCAGTGAATACACTGTAGTGTTTTTTCTGCGTTAGAGTACAGTGGTGCTGAATATAGTCTGTGCCCTGCAGCTGCCCTGCTGGTCTTGTCAAAGCCTTTTTATAGTGGCAGTCTTCTCAGCACCACAGCACAAATGTTTTCTGGAGCTCTTTATCCTAGAGGGGTAGGGTTACACATGCACGGTCACGTGTGCGCACTTAAACACAATAATGCACACATATAATCACTTTTCTATAAAAACACTTTTCTTGTATTTTATGGTAGGAGGAATGTGTTTTTTTGTTATGTTTTTGCTTGTGTTTTATGATCGTATAAAACAGACTGAGCAGAAATGACACACTCTCTCAGGAAGACATCTACTTTACTAATACACATGTCCAGCAATGTCACACACACCAGCACGCGTGCCCCCTCCCTGGCCCTGGTGAGTGTCACTCCTCTGTGTTTAGACACAGTATCGTTACAGCCTGTACAGAGAGAAAAGCAGACTGATGCTATAAGTGTGTCTGTGTGCGTTTGTTTGAAGTACTGCTTGCATGTTGCTGAGGAGACACTTCGGCTCTCAGACTGTCCAAGTCCTCACTGATGATCCCGTTTCATTTTGTCGTTTGTCTGTAAAAGTTTGTTCACCTTTCTGTCACTCTTTTGATTCATCCATCTGTTGACTGGAACAGGACGAGGTCGACCAAGTATGACAGCCACCTTAAGCTCCTCCAGCGGCTTAGAGGTCCTCCTTTCCGCTCTGCAGGTATGTGCTCCTGTATGTGATTTGTTGGTACAAAACACTGAAGTAACAAATCAAAAGAGGTTACTTAACTTCCATATCAGCTTTAATGTATGCTGAGCACCTAATATTCTGCTAGGGTTATAAAAAAAAAAAAGAAGAAAAATTAAAAAAGTAAACTATGTTTTGGGTTGCCTCAGCTGATTTACTGAGAGGAATATCTGAGGTTTGCGTGTTTGGATTATTAAAAGGACATGGGATTTTTTACTTGCATGTGGTGTATTTTGCAGGCTTGCACTGGGTTATCGCTGCATCAAACATGTATCAAATGTACATCAAGCTTGATCCACATTCATATGCTGTATCATGTTCACATTATTTTGTTTGTGGTTGACACTGGATCCTTAGGAAGTGGAGTGACATAAAAAAATAGCAATAATATTGGACATAACCTTTGGTCCTGCATCAGCATTTAACTAGGATATTTAAATTAAAGACATGTAACTGCAACACACTCACATCTTTATCTGTCTGTCTGTCTATCAACATGCTTGTTAAGGCATTGGTGAAAGGGACTGAGATGGTACATATGATACAAAACATCCCTGGGGGGGCTACAGTTGGATACTTGGGTGGTGGAGGGGTGGAGAGATTGAAACAGCAGGTGGCATTGTATGGCACTACTGGCTCAACATCATTCTTTAAAAAGCGGAGGACTAACCTCACATTTTTAATGACATCAAATTCTGACTTCTGAGCCTCGGCTAATCCATCTTCTTTCAGTTCTTTCAGATAGTGTTTCTTACCCACAGTCCTGAATTTCCAGTTCATTCAGTCTAAACCTAATCCCAGCATCTGAGAATAAACAGATTTCCTGAGTGTGGATGGAGTGCCAGAAACCATTCTAATTGCAGATGAACCCTGAGTTGCTGAATCAGACTTAATAATACTATAATAATAATAATAATAATAATAATAATAATAATAATAATAATAATAATAATACAATAGTACAATTTTTAGTGACTGATCTTTACTAAAGTAAAGATCTGAGGGGACCTCAAAAGTGATGAAAGGTGGTAATACAGAATATCTCCTCTATATTAAATGAGGTCTGACAAGCAAGACAATAAAGACCAGTGCTTGATATGCATACAATCAAGTGTCCACAGTAACAAAAATAGCACTTCAAATGCTTTATTTGCAACCATCAAAATATCAAAGTGGCACAAAAAACTTCAGAGATAAGTCCCATTACTGCAGTTAAATATTGAAATTTAGCAAGGAGAGAAAACATTTCACAGTTAAAGAAACAGAAACAAACACACCTGCCTAACTTTTACTGAAACCAATCACAGTGTCAGTAAACTCTAAACAGATGGCTAAGGCCAGAGAAAATGTGTTTCTTTCAGCACTCCCCTGTTAGCACAAAGCAAATGAGGAAAGAAATATATTGGCTTTGCATTGAGCATATTTATGCTCCTCTTACCTGTTTTTTGTTACTGCTAAAGGATACAAAGATGGACATTCATCACATAATTTATTTAACAACACTATGTGAAAAATATAGCACACGCCATGATTCAAGAGCTTGTAGAACAACCTTCAGCAGCATTAACCAGAAGATATCATTTTCTGTAGGACTTTATCAGTCTCTGTGATCACTGAGGAGGAATTTTGTTCCGTTCTTCTTTACAGTGTTGCTTCAGTTCATTCAGGCTTGCAAGCAGTCATTTATACACAGCTCTCTGAAGGTCCCAACACAGCATTTCAGCCAGTTTCAGACAAAGTTTAGCTGTCTGACTGATGGCCTTACATTTGACTCTAGAATATTTTGGTACACAGAGGAGTTCATGTTAGACTCAGTGACTGCGCTGTTCTCGGGTCCTGTGGCTGTAAATCAAGCTTAAATCATCCCCCCTCCACCACCGTGCTGACAGTTGGTATGAGGTGTTTGTGCTGATATACCGTATTTGGTTTTCTCCAAACGTGGTGTTGTGCATTAACACCAAACATCTCCAGTTTGGTCCGTCCAAAGGCATTGGCCTTCATTTACTCACAGTGCATAGACATAAATCTGTGCACAAATCAGTGATTTATCAGTATTTCATACCTCAATTTGATTTTACTTTGCGAATAAATTTATAAGTCCATTTGACCACATTTACAGCCAAATGAAGACCTAACTGTGCTGGGAAAGTTAAAGACAAGTCTTTAAAATGAATACTACTATTACTACTACTAATAACAATACCATAACACTTAATTTATAAAGCACTTTTAAAAACAACAACCGGGCTGACCAACGTGACCAAATTTTTATTGTTGTTATTATTATTATTATTGTATACAGTTTTATAAAACATCATAAGCCACAAAATGCACAGAATTACAAAATTACACAGCATGTAAGGAAAACAAAATGCTAAAAGTAAAGGCGTAGGCTTTATCCTTTTAATTTAAACATATTTCATTATTCTCATCTTATCTTAAATTATCTTATCTTTCACTAAAAATGACTTTTGTCATTGCTGGACATGGTCACTTCCAGTAGAATTTCTTGGCACTGTCCCATTGATCCTGGAGAATCTGGAGGTTTTTTTATTGCAGTGAGTTTCTCACCTCAAGCTAACAGGACACATCCGTTCTTTTTCTTGTAGGGGAAATGACATCAGGACTCCTTTTTTTTTCTTCCAGCTGAAGCCTTTCTTTGTTATTTATTTAATTTTAAACAGTCATCACTCTCATGGAAACACTTAGAATGCTCTTTTTTTTTTTTAACTTTCTCTACTCAGACTTTCTCCTTCTTTTTTGCCTTAGTGATGCACACTTCTCTCTTACATCGTCACCTCCAGATGAACCTATTTCTTTATATAGACAAATGGGGAGGGGTGGCTTTATGCGGATTATAGGCAGTATCCATGATTTAGAATGACTGTGATTTATTAATATATGCACAGCAGTAAGAACAAAAACTGTGTCATAAATCTGACATGATTTTAATCGCAAACTCATTTTTTGTAAGAAAATTTTCATGCAGGCCCATCGTTCCAGAGGTCTTGTAGTTTGTTCGGATTCAGCTTTGCAAACCTAAGGTTTTTCTGGCATGTTCCCTTCCGAAATCCTTCCTAACTTCCTTATTCAGTGTTCTTCTAATTCTACTGTCATGAATGTTAACATTTATCATGCTAATTGAGGCCTGTAAAGTCTGAGATGGGTTTTACGTTTTTTGCAGGTTCTCTTAGTATTGCATGCACTGACCTTTGGGTGAAAATTTGCTGGGGTGTCCACCTTTGAGAAAATTGGCAGTTGTCTTAAATGTTTTCCAGCTGTGAATAATCTTTTTCACTGTAGTATATGCTTCAAGTTGTTTGGAAATGACCTCATAACCCTTCCCAGATTAATGGACACCAACAAAGGCTCCCTAAGATGATGATTTCCTTCCTTCCTACTTATCTTCTTAATTCCTGTGGTAGCAGTGAGGATATAATAACATTTTACACTGCTTTTGTATATTGGCTTCATTTTTGTTAATATTACACCGTGTCATTGATTATTTATGGGTTTTTTTTTGTTTAAGTGATAAGCTCAGAACCAATTAATGTTTTTTGTTACTGTCTATTGAATCAGCTCCTGCAGAATCAAATCCGTAGACATGATTGTTCAAATTTGTGTTAGGGAAGTTTCTAAAAACTGTCAGATGAGAATCACAGTCTCAGGAACAGACATATTTAATTACTGTCACAGAATTTCTGCCCTTCTGAACACGTGAAACTTCAGAAGGGTAGAGATATTTCATGGGCAGACAGTCTGAGATACTGGCTCATTCAGTTCTCTACGTCAGAGAAATGGGTCATCTTTGCTATGAGTACTCTTTTTTCACTGAGAGGGTGAAAAAAATAATTAAAGCTCATTTAAAATTGCGTACCTCAGTGTCAACTGAAACGTCACACATTTCCATATGTCTCTGGACCTGAGCCAAGAAGCCATTGAGAGAAGCCTCATCATGGTTGAGTGCAACACAAGCACCATTTTTTATATGCAGGGTTTAAGTTACAAGTAAAAAAAAAAGTAAAGACAGTGTGAAAACAAAGCTCCCACACCAAACATGTGGGTTTTTTTAATAGCTTTCAGGCTGTCACCCTCTTCAGATTGGAACATGTTAGTAGGCCTTGTGTGAGATATGCTGACGCAAACCAAATAAATGGCTTCATATTTAATCTGGCTGCAGTGAAAAGTGGCAGGCTGCTTCAACTGGTTAAGTTGACATAACCTGTCTATCCCATTTAAGATGGTGTTACCTTTGTGTAGCAATCTTTGCTCAACACAAGCCTGTACTATTTTACTACTTTTCACCCAGAATATCCAGAACTGTCCAGTCCAGTCAGGTGGTGTGTAAAAAAGACTATTTTACATATTTGTCGACCACTACACAAGAAAAAACTTGAGTCTTTCTTGTATAGCCCAGTCTGTTCCACTGGAATACCAGATGAGATCAGTCAGATTGCTGGCAAATAGATGAGCAGTAGCAGCAAGGCAAGATCAGACTCAAGAATATGAATTTTACAGGGTATTGTGGAGGATTAAACATGAGATGGCCTCCCACAAGACCTCAAAATATTTTAACCTTAAATATGACCATGAGCTAAGGTTCTTCCAATAGTTCCTAGTCCCTAGGGAAAGATCCTGTTTCGGAAACAAGACTATAGTTTCTATTTGAACAAGCAGATTGCTGGTCATCTAAACAGCCTGTCTGGATGCAACACATTAAGTTATTTATATCTGGCATCAGATATTCGTTAGAGGCATCATTTGGACATTGGAGAAGGTTTCTTCATACAACGGACATTTTAACGAGGGAGATGTTTGGCCACCTTAAAAGATTTCTGCTGAAACGGCAGAATTTAATCAGCCAGATTGGGTAGTTGATAACACCAGCAGACCTCTGCTCAGTGAGATCATTTTGAATATTTGGGATGAGAATCTCTGAGAAAATCCATCTGCATGTACATGTGGAGTACATGTATGTGACGTAAGAAAGATGTATGTAAACTAACATACTAATGTCCATTAGTTTGGACATACTGGACACATTTTATATATATAAAGCCACTCATCAGGTTCGCAACCTGGTGTATGCCGTCTCTCACCCTAATGGTATCTGGGATAGGCTCCAGCCCCCCCGCAACCCTGATAAGGATAAGGGGAAGAGAAGTGTGTGCATATATGTTTTTTTAATATAGTCTCTTCCACTGGAACAGTTCGTGCTCCATTCTATGAAAGGAGCTGAATTTAACAGGAAGTAGAAAAAAGTGAAGGCCTAAAAATATTCCCAGTGCAATTAATATGAACACATTTCACAGCCAGGATTTCAACAGGCTACAGAAACGTTTCTTCACAGTAACATGTCGGGGACAGTGCCACTTTCTGCCCTGTCTGCACAGAAAGTCCTGAAGCAAGCTATGATCACACCGTGTTCCAGGACGTGTCAATGCAGGAAGCAGGATTTCCGTGAAACAGATCTACTACACTCACTGTGGTCCATCTGATCGTAATCAGTTTACTGTGCTCTACTTTGGGATTGCAGGCCTCAGTCCTGACAGTTGAACTGCCAGTGTGATCAGCTGGTGTAGAAACATGAAGATAATTATAAGTAGATTCACAAAACATGAGAATTTGCAAAACAAATAGCAGTCATTCCACTTTCACATAAACACAAACAAGAAAAATCAGCTTTGTTGAGTAATAAAATCATTCACAAACAAACAAAGCTAAGAACAACAATATGTAGTAACAGTCACTAAAACAAAGTGCAAAAACCACAAACATCAGTCGCAGACAGACAGTACCTTTCACTGGGTTGTTTGGATTGTATATGGATTCCACATTCTGATACAGGTTAGATGTGCTCTAACTTTTTTATATATATTTTTTATATATACTCTTATTTTGTGGGTTTAAATGTATTATATTCTTTGTGTGTGTGCGTGTGTGTGTTGTCTCTGCAGAACGTAGGGGATGTGGAGAGCACCTTAAATATCCTCAGTGTCTTGGATGAACTTCTGTCAGCTGGTAAGATCATCTTCTCACCACTTGTCAATTTGATTTCCATCCTCACATAAAAAAAAATAGTTGTGCTGCGTAAAGTGCCAGCAAACACATGAAGCCTCTAAAGGCAAAGTCAGTCGTTTTTTTAATATATTTCATTAAATAAAAAAATGAAGTAACTCATAACTCATATCTGTACTTGAATTCATGTGTAATTACGTCTTCCAACAAACTGATGCATTCTCGTGAACTTAGAATTCCTCCGTTCACTTTTTTCCTCCATAAAGATGACATTTGACGACCTCCCCTGTACCCTTAATGATGAGTTTTGACTCCTCATTATATATATCAATAAAAACATGACTTGATGATCATTAATATAGTTTCCAGGTTTTTCCAAGGGTAGCTGCATAGGCAGAAACCATCCTCACTAACTTCTAATGCAAACCCAGTCATTTTGTTCTATAAGCAGGCCTGAAACATGACAGTTCAGTTCAGAAAAGTTCTTAAAGCATTTCTCCTACTAGGCTTTCAAGGGGTAAAGAGTTAAAAATACACAGAAGTGGGCACTGGTTTGTTGAAATCACCGTGCTGCCCCATCATCCTGAATAAAATGGCCGAGATGAACGTCACCGTTCCGACTAATTGCGTTTTGTGTCCGAGGTTAGAGACCAGCCACAAATATAGTTTACCAAGGGGCAAAGGAGAGGAGAACTTGTAGGCATTTGTGTTGGAGAGGCAAATTTTAATATGTGTCTGCACCTTCAGACAAAAGATGCCAGCTAAACAACAATGACAGCTGGTTAAAAGCGAAATAATTCACCTCAATATCGCTGTTATCGGACAGAAATGAGCTTCACTGACTTATCAACTTGTGTCAGACTCTTTTCACAAAGTTTTACAGGAGTAAATAAACATGGGCAGCTAACATATTGACAGCTGAGGTAAATAGTGGGGTGGCAACCCACACTCACAGTGACAGTCTATACAGATAAATATCGACCATAGCTAATTGTCATACAGCGGCCACCGTAGCTAGGATCATACACTTTACTTGAGAGGTGGAAGAAAACAGAGCTCAGCTGACTTCAGTTTGCCTCTAGGGCTGGGTGTAGTGCATTCCAAATTAATGGATGACAGTAATCACATTTTTAGTAATGCAGTTATGTAATGCATTACTGTACTAAATTCCATAAATACATTAGAGTTACTATTATGTTGTTACTTGGTTTTTCAGATATATGCACCAGGAAGGAAAAAAATTTTCTTTCTGCACACTTGCGCTACAATCAGCTGACTTCAGTTGTATGCTGGGAGGACAAAAATTATGGAGTGGTTTATAGCTTTTGAGGAATGGCGATGTGGACATTAATTTTATTTTTATTGCATGAAAGGGCATAAGTGCATTGTTGAAATCCAAACGACATCCAAGACAGAAACAACTGCAGTATACTGCTAACAGAACTGTGGCTCTTAGACAGATTGCTAACACATAGCTGGTCAATAACCCAGAGTGATGTCAAAGCTGAGTGTATTCAGACCTCAGCCCAGCAGCCAGAGGCTGAACTTCAGCAGGTAACAAAGGCAATGATATGTCTATATATCAACATATAATAGGATGAAATGTGGAGACTGATTACAGCTGATTACATGGATGGAAAAACAAATAAAATAGGGAAATAACAAAAAAGGTAAATAAAAAAAGAAGAGAAAAATAAGATTTTATTATCAGATAGGCAACATTTTTCAGAATTAGAAATTGCAGGCACTTGGAAGATATCTGTGGCTGTCACACCCCTCGTATTCTGAGGATGACTAAGGTTTAAGTCTTCATTTGCAATAAATAGAAGTACTGTGTGAATGCCCATTCGAATGTGGCTTGTAGTGTGCTTTATATATATATATATTTTTTTTTAAATAGTCAGTGAGACTATAAAAGGCACTATTTAAATTTTAATCCCTTTACAATTTACCAATATGCTGGAAAGAGGAGAGATGGAAATTGAAGTTGAGAACACAGAGACATACAGTGCTTGCTAGTGTAACCACCTATGAGTAGGATTTCCACATTGTTATGTGACATTGTTCCCAACACCAAGTTTCAGCTTTGTTTCTGTGTAATTTCTCCCTCAGCCAAGCACTAACCTCTGCTCTTTGTCTCTGTTCAGGTACAGATCGTCGCATCCACTATATGATCAAGAAAGGTGGTAGTGAGGCCCTGTTGACTGCATTGGTCAAATATGGCCACACTTTCAGTCCCAACTACACTATACTCATGCCACTCCTGCACCTGCTGGCTAAGATTGGGCACAAAGGTGAGAATGAACAAAAAGACATGTATTGTGATGACTCAGAGTGACTCTTAAAGTTTGTTTTGGAAAGGTGAGATGATCAACAAAAATAGCACAGTGGTTTCTGATTCACTAGCAGCTTTGTTTGTGCTACAGTAAAAATAAAAGCTTCCCATAGAGATACATCTGTGGTTATTTGTCTAACCAACACTTTAAATTAATGCTGTTGCAATATTTAAAAAAAAAAAAAAAGCAAAAAGACCATAATGAAAATACAAAGCAAAATGCTTATAAATTTAGGTAGCACTTAGGTATTAGTAAGGTATCAGCAAGTGCTTAATTCATCATTTATATGTCATTACTCATCCTTAATATTCCATTGATAAATGCAGATATGTTTAGCCATCTGCTACTTTACACCATGTAAAGCTATCACTGCTGTAGATGGTAGGGTACACATTTGATTTTTTAACTTCTTGAATTCTTAAAATTTTCATCACTTACCTTGACAATACTTACTGTCACCATGTGTATTCACTGAAATATACGTGTGTGTGTGTGTGTGTGTGTGTGTGTGTGTGTGTGTGTGTGTGTGTGTGTGTGTGTGTAGACCGTCGCATTGGTATGAAAGCAGAACAGGCTGATGCAGTGCTGCTGACTCTGAATCTGCTGAAACACAATGGCAAGCATGCCAGGAGAACTGCTGCCTGCCTCTGGGTGATCCAAGTCTTCTGTTCATCAGGTTGGTTTTGTCACCAGCTTGGAGTTAAATTCATATCCTGGGGGCTTACCCTAAAAATAATCATAACTGCTATTTGTCTTAATCCTAATCCTAACATTGCCCTTATCCTAAACCCTGCCTTGCACATTGTCAGCCAGAGTACTTTATTATTGAAGTCTTTATGAACAAGAAAAGCCTCCACCTTAAATGTTAAGGGGAGAGTATTTCAGAAACTTTATCTGTTGCTGTGTTTAAACTTATATGTTGATAATCTTAGTAACAGAGCTAAAGTCAGTTGTGTTCTCTTTACAGTTTCTACAGCAAACCTCATAGGAGAAAACCACGGGCTGGATGTCATCTACCACCTCATTCCTCAATACACAACCAAGTATCTGCATGCTATTAAGTAAGTATCCTGAGGCTTTCTACATTTTACACTGATCACTTTTATCATATAGATACAGTCAGGTCTGTAAGTTTTTGAACAATTTTTCATCCAAAGAGTCCAACAATTTTTTTGACACAGTTTTTGTAATTTTGCTTTCTACAGTACCGCAGTGGAATCTAAATTAAAGAATCAATGTGTGATTTAAGTGCAGACTTTCAGCATTAATTCAAGTGGTTTGTAGAAATAGCTGACTAATTATAGCTAGTTGTTTATAATACCAGTTTTGGAAGCCAGGGATCGGAACGCTAGGACCTCTCGATCCACTAACACCGAAGCCCTACGGCCGCTCCTGCGGGTGGTGGGCCCACAGGCGGACGGGACCCATTTTCGGCCCGGCCGTTCACCAGACACTCACTTGAGACTCTACCCTGAGCCTTGTGTGCTGGACCCTTGAATTGCTCTGGATGAACTGGATGAACATTTTTGCAGCACATGACAGGCTGAAGTTCAGAATTCATGGGCTCCCTTGAGATGTTCTGCTATACTTTTACTGCAGCTACTGTCTTCAGTACTGAAAGCATGCTCTATTAGACTGAGATCAGGTGATTGACATGGAAGAATATCCTATTTCTTTTGCCTTGAGAAACTTTTGGGTGACAACTGTGATAATAAATAAAGCCAATGAAAGGCTTTATTTGGGTAAATAGTTCAAGCAATGGTTTTTATTAAACCCTTTTAATTAAAGTCTGAACTTCAATCATATATTGAATGTTTGATTTGAAATACACTGCAATGGCATCCAGAGCCAAACCTAAAAAAAATTGTGTCACTGTCAAAACAGTAATGAACCTCAATCCATGTAGCACTTTTCTAGTCTTACTGACCACTCAAAGTTCTTTAGGCTACAAGCCACATTTAACCATACATGAGAATATTTAACTGCCCCCCATCCATCCATCCATCCATCCTCTTAATCGCCTATCCAGTTAAGGGTTGCAGTGGGACCAGTAGCCTGTGCCAGCTCTCACTGGATGACAGGCAGGGTGGTGGTTATAGAAACTGAGATTTTGTTATATCTCAGGTACAGTACACTGTCAGCTCTAATAACCGGTTAAAATAAATGACTGATTATCTTGTTATTCAACAAATAACCAGAACCTGAGACAGAGGTCATTGTCCTAATGATTCCATCCTTCCATGACCTTTTAGATGTCACCCCCAACCTTTCATGGCAGAATGCTGCCCCTCCCTGAGCCTAATTCTGCTGGTGGGTTTTTCCTGTCAACAACAAGTTTTTCCTTCCCACTGTCACCAAGTGCTTGCTCAAAGTGGGGGTCATTTGATTGTTAGAGAGTCTCTCTATTATATAAGGTCTTTAGATTACAATATAAAGTGCCTTGAGGTGAATGCTGTTGCAATTTGGTGCTATATAAATAAATTGTAAATGAATTGAATTGAATGTTTATATTTTTAAAATCATTACTGTTCAAAGAACCAAATTTTTACACAAGGGGCTGATGGAGATCTTTTAAAGTTATTTACTATATTTTATTCTAAAAGTAATATAAACTATCAAACATAGTTGTGTTAGGCTGTCTGTCAACGATTTATACTGAAAAAAACAATGTGAATTCTTGTTTTATTATGTATTATGTTGAGAAAAACATTAAAATCTTGAGGTTGAAGAAGTAGTCAAATGCAAGATTATACAGTATTTTGCCAGTATTTATTTAGTTTAATTTTTTTTAAATTTAATTTTTAGTCCTAAGCTGTAAAAGGCTGTCATGTTTTGTTGTCACCACGCTGGGAGGCCAAGTGGCGTGGACACCCAAGTTTGTGATTGCGATAACTCTGAGGTGACGTAGGAGTTTCAAATTGATACCATAGGTGTAGCTACTAAAAATCCTGGATGAGTTCAAATCTCAGTGATGATCGACTGAGATCATTCTTGATAACTCAAAAAAAATCATAGCTATCTAATATGATAACTCAAAAAATGAGGCAATGTAGCCTTAACGAAGCTCATTTCCACCGCTTGTATCCGCGATCTTGTTTTTTGGTCACTACCCAAAACTTGTGACTATAGGTGAGGGTGGGGACTGGTAAAGAGCTTCACTTTTATGCTCAGCTCTCTCTTTTCCACAACAGCCGATCTCCCGCTGTCCTCTCCCATTACTTGTGAATAAGACCCCAAGGTACTTAAACTCGTCCACTCGGGGCAGTAACTGGTTCCTGACCGGGAGTTTGCACTCCATGGCCTCAGACTTGGAGGTGCTGATTCTCATTCCCGCTGGTTCACACTCAGCTGCAAACCACTCCAATGCAAGCTGGAGGCCACCACCTGATAAAGCCAAAAGAACCACATCACTGAAAAGCAGAGACAAGATTCTGAAACCACCCAAGTCTTCCACCACTTGGCTACGCCTAGAAATTCTGTCCATAAAAATTATGAACAGAATCAGTGACAAAGGGCAGCCCTGATGGACTACAATGCCCACCGGGAACGAGTGACCACTTAGACTTAGACCAAGCTCTTGCAACAGTTGTATAAAGATTGAATGGTCTCTAGCAACAGGTCAGACACTCTCGAAGCACCTCTCATAGAACACCCCAAGGGACAAAGTTGAATGCTTTCTCCAATTTCACAAAACA
Source organism: Tylochromis polylepis (assembly GCA_015107715.1). NCBI lineage: Eukaryota > Metazoa > Chordata > Actinopteri > Cichliformes > Cichlidae > Tylochromis > Tylochromis polylepis. The sequence continues at coordinate 15,069 of VVHJ01022686.1, forward strand.
TATGTAGACTGGTTGGGCAAACTCCCATGCACCCTCAGGTATCCTCGAGAGGGTAAAGAGCTGGTCCAGTGTT
>VVHJ01022689.1:1802-18164 GCA_015107715.1 Tylochromis polylepis
AAGAACAACACCCCCCCCCCCCCCCCCCCCCCAGAAATTTCTCATTTAGGCAGTGGACTTTTCTCTCATTTAATTTTGTATCCCTACTAAATCACTCCCTGACCATGGGGAGGTCTCTATCAGTGGGTAAAGCTGTAAAACCTATTAAAATACATTTAAAAGTCCAGAATTTATGCTCTCCTTGACATTTTCCATTGGTGTCCAGTGGACTGGATTGCAGTCTTTGCCAGGCCAATTCTGGCCCTGGGGCCTTATGTTTGATACCCCTGCTCTAAACATGTCTGCATCCACAAATGCATGTTAGCTCTTCCCCCCTTGGATGCCTATTAAGGGTAACCCTTATTTCTCTTTTCTGAAGAAGGGGTTTCTGTCTTGTTTCAGGCCCACTTCCAGAACAAAATGAATGAGTGTTCATCAGAAGTCAGTTAGGGTGATCTCTGCCTGTACAGCTTACTGGAGCTACTCTTGGAAAAGCCCGGAGCCAGTTGTAATGGTTGTTAAACCATGTCTTTATTGATACACATGTTGAGGTGTCTTAACCTGTCATTAACTGCACCAGTTAAAGGAAAAACATAAATGAGACAAAGAGGAAAACTGTCATGTGGTCTTATTAAAATTAAAAATTTTTTTTTTGGAAACTATAAAAGGAGCCAGAAGAGAGAGTCTTGGTTTTGGTGTAAAGTTAAAAAGCTGGAATCCGTGTTGGTATGGGGGTGAAATAGTGCACATCTGTAAAAGCTTCCTTAATGCCATATAGAGCTTTGGGAGCAAACCTATGCTACCAGTCAGATATAATCTTTTTAGGGAGGTCTAGTTTTTGTTTGTTTGTTTATTATTAATTTATTTTTTTTACAATAAGACAATGACAAAACACATTAAGCATGTATTAGAGCATTAGAGCAGCACAGCTCTGTAGTAAAAGAATCCAGTTGCAAAACCGGCGATTGCAGTCCAGACTCGTCACCCGCTGAGAACATTTGATGCATTTCAAAATGAAAAATGCCACAAAGAAGCTCTGACTTGCTGAGCAGCTGAATTCCTACATCAAGCAAGAATAGGAAAATGGTTAGCAAATGCTCACAGAGTGCCATTATAAGAAAAAGTGATGCAATGCAGTGGTAAACATGCCCCTGTCCTGGCTCTTTTGCCACATGTTGCTAGCAGAAAATACACATTTGCATTTATTTAAACATTAGAGTTAAGTGATTTGCACATTATTCCATTCTGTTTTATTCACATTCGGTGCAGCATGCTGTAACACACTCACTAATATCAGAATTACAGAACAACAAGAAAGTCAACAAGCCTTTTGAATGTATTTTATATAACACTTGGCTTGAGGGACTTTGAGTGACTTTAAACATGTAACAGCTCAAACCCTACGCTTTAGATCCACTAACAGAGCGCACAATGTGTTTCCAAATTCTTCTGACGTGTCTTCACTTGTCCTACAAATATTGCCTGTGATGTGTGTGCAGATTTGGACCCAAGGAGGAATACATGTATTTCATGAATGAGTTCCTGGAAATGGAGTGGGGCTCCATGCAGCAGTTTCTCTACGAGATTTCCAACTTGGACACCGGAGGAAACGCAGGAGGGTTCGAGGGCTACATTGACCTCGGCAGAGAGTTATCGATGCTCCACAGCTTACTGTGGGAAGTCATGGGCCAGCTTAGCAAGGTAGATGGAATAACTCTTTAAGTTCAATTAAACATTTGGTGTCTGTTTGAAAATTGTTGTTGGTGGAAAGTGAATCATAGTTGTCTGACAAACACAGGACAGCAATCCGCTTTCTAAAAGCTAAGCTGTAATTTATTTTATTATTAAACTCCAACTTCCTCCCACAGTCCACAGACATGCATGCGGTTAAGTGAACTGGCCATACATGTGAATATGAGCATGAATGGTTGTCTATCTCTCTGTGTTAGCCTGACAATAGCTGGTGAGCCATCCACCTCTCGCCCTATGGTAGCCCTCTGAATTGGATAAATGGAAGAAAAATTTACCTAATTCCATACTGACTTTGTTCCAGAAATCCACGTTAAATGTTAAACATGTCAGGAATTGTGCAATGCTCAATTTCCTGATTGTTAGCTAGCTTAATGGACCCGTCAATAAGACCCCTGAGTGAAGAGGTGCAAATTATAAATGAAAGCTGGAACGTACGATTAAAAAAACCAAAACACTGATGTGTAGACTGGCGCCCATGTTTAATAAAGTAGAATATGAGTCAGTTTCATTGAATCTCTAATAAATATTTATTATGGCTTTAAGATATTTATATGGCAATTTCCTGCCTGTGCCTCTTTTTTTCTAAAATCACTCCCTGTCAAGCTTTCACCAGCAGTAATGAATTTAAACCTAGCTCATCAATACACAAAATAATCCCTTTTACCTTTTTATCTCGTCTTTTCTCCACTTGGATCTTTCTCCCAATTGGCTTTGCTGCACACGGTCAATAAAATAGCCTGCAGTGGGAAAATAAAAAAGAACTATTTGAGCTTTTCTCTTTTCTTGATTTGAAAACCTGTTCGTTCTGCAGGATGCTATACTCAAACTTGGACCCCTGCCTCGACTGCTGAACGACATCAGCGTCGCTCTGAGGAACCCGCAGCTTCACATGTCGACAAATCACCAGCCTGACCGACCGAAGGACAGACTCTTCTCCCGCCCGTCCTTCAATCGTCTTATGTCCTCTGATTTCCAAAGCCTTATGATGCGTGACTTAAACAGGTACCTTCTTGTGGCTTTTTGTTGTTTTTAATGTTTTTCTTGTCAGTGATTCTGGACATGAAAATATATTTGCATACACTTAAAGTGAACAAAGCCACAGCAGGAGTCCCTACTGTGGCTCTATCAAGACAATATATATTATGCTCACTCAACCCACATAAAGACAGTTTCACAAGGGTGTAATTAGCAACAACACATAAAAAAGCCAAGAATACATAATAAGAGAGTTTTATTAGCTCAGGACAACACTGGTGTATTTCTAAGAGCCTCTAATGCTAATGCACCTCTTCAGGCTTTTAAAATATTTTATCAATCAGTAAATGTGGGCACCATCTGCTCCCAGGCTCTCTTGCCTAAGCTTTTTTCCCTGTGTGCTTTCATTCATGTTAGTGCTGTGAGATTGTCAAGAGACTGTTGTACCATGACTGCCTGTTTAAATGGCCCTTTAACATAAATAACAGTGATTACATTTTGTGGCTCTATTTACTAAATGTAAAGTACAGTCATGTGAAAAAGAACATTTGCACACGACTCTGTGCAATAAGTACACCCTTACTGCTTACACAGGAGGGTAAGTAGCAGCCAGCGGCTGCTAGTCAAATGCACTTGATTGATTGATCATCAGCAAGCGTAATCAACTTTATAAAAGTAGACGTTTTGACAGTTTGTTGGTCTGGAGCATTCAGGTGTGCGTTAACGCAATGCTTTGGAGCGGATGTCCTAATAGATTCACCCCAGAGTCAGATTTGTTTTTTTTTTCAGTTTCGCCACACAAAGAACAAAATAAAAAGTTACATCTCAGATTCTACAGGCCTCAGTTAGCATGTCAAATGTTAAAATTCATGACAGTACAATTAGGAAAAGATTGAACAAGTATGGTTTGTTTGGAGGGTTTGCTAGGAGAAAGCCTGTCTATAAAGAACATGGCAGCACAGCTTAGGCTTGCAAAGTTGCATGTGAGCAAACCACGAGATCTCTGGAACAATGCCCTTTGGACTGATGAGACCGGAATGAGATGTTTAAATGTAATGCACAGCACTACATTTGGAGAAAACCGAACACAGCATCTTTGCAAAAACACCTCATACTAACTGTTAAGCACGACGGTAGAGTGGTGATGATTTGGGTTTGTTCTGTGACCACATGTCCTGGGCACCTCGCAGTCACTGAATCAACCATGAACTTCTCTGTATACCAAAATATTCTAGAGTCAGATGTGAGGCCATCTGTCTGACAACTAAAGCTTGATTGAAATTCATGGTCATGAAACATAACATCGATCCCAAGCAGAAGAGCAAATGTATAACAGAATCCAGGCCTCAATCAGACCGAAATGCTGTGATGAGACCTTTAAAAGAGCTGTGCATAAAGATATGCCTGCAAACTTCAATGCAACATTGTAAAAAAAAGAAAAAAGAAAGAGTGGGCCCAAATTTATCCACAATGATTGCATGTAAATTCACCTTACCAAACATTTTAGTTGTTAGGGACCAGACCAGAACTAAAACAATAAAAGTGCAGCTGGATGAGAATCATGTAAAATCTGCTGATGGCAAATTTAAGAGGACAGAAATGAAACATCTGGAAACTCAACATCAGGAATGACACACCTGCCAGCTTTAACCCCAAGAGGTGTCACACTGCGAGTGACTGACAGAAATCATTCCTCGGATTAGATAATTGTTTCATGTTTTTCTTTACTGTATACTGTACATACTCTCGTAGTTCTAATCCATGGCTTGCTACAAGGCCTCTAGTGTCTAGTAGGGGAAAAAAATTCAATCCACAAAAATCCAAAACTAAGACTTTGTCTCAATTTTCCCAGAAATACTGCCTGCGTATACAATTTTTATGTTATTTTATTTTTTTTTATATCAAATGGAGTGTGGAAATAATTTGCTTTCTTCACACATTTTTCTGTGACATGATAAAATTGGTGCTAGATTTCATTTTGCGTATCAGCCATTTTACCATGTTGGACCACTGACTACTGAAAACGCCCCCCACTTTTATTTCACTTGAAATGTGAGATTTCAAATTCGGATGCTACACTCTGGATAAAATATAAGCTGGCATAGTTTATCTGATTGGCCAAAGCCACCTGCCAATCAAATGGGATAATGCAAGATTATAAGCAGAAATATCTTCACGTAGCTCTTTGGTAAACTGTCTGTTGTGTATTTTTTTCTTTTTTTTTTTAGTTCAATAGACATCTCTCGCCTGCCGTCCCCCACTACTGGAGTATCAGCTGTAGAATCCCTCACGTCTAACCTGAACATGAGGCGGCACGCTGAACGCGACCTTCGCTCGTCGAGGGAAGTGTTCTATGTGACCCGCCCACCCCTGGCTCGATCAAGCCCTGCGTACTGCACAAGCAGCTCGGACATCACAGAACCTGATCCGAAGGTACTGTGAGTCAGTCACCCTGCATGTGTAACCATGTGTCATTTTTAGAGGCATTTACCTGTACCTGCATATAAAACGACAGTATATCTGGAAGTTATGGAGAGGGCTATGAATTCTCAGATCTTAAAGTTTAAAGTATATTTATCTGGGTTTAAGCCAGTATTGCACTGGGTGAGGTGGTCGTCTTCTGCTTTGATATTTGAAAAGATCCCAAAAATTTTTGAAAATTTTCCAAAATTAAACTTGAAATTGTGATATTTTAGTAACCAATTTAAGCCAAATGATGACATATTATTTTGTAATCTTATGTCATTGATGGTGTCATGTCATTATTGTTGTTGTTGGTTTTGTCCGATTCTGGCCCTTCTCTCTGCCTGCCGATGCTGTAGCTCACTGACCGACCCTAACCTTGCACCTGGATTGAAACCAGTGAGACACTAGCTGTCTAAATACCACCCAAAAACACAGTAGTTTGTGTCTTTTACCTTTTATCTGTTTACGTCTAATATTATAGAAGTGCTACATGAAATATTTCCTGGATAAATTTCATAAATCGTTTTCTTTTTCATGGATGCCAGAATGCCACGCTTGTTCATACCACCCATGAGAAACAGCAAAACACTAATCACTCTATTAGAGTCTAAAGAATTCAGACCCCGTTAACAGTCAGTGGTGTCCCATGGCAGTTATGTCAGACGACAAAGTGGTTGGTTGTTGGTTATTTAAAAGGTACAGTCCACATTAGTAACCATAGCTATGAGCTTCAGACTGGTTCGAGAGGCGTTTTTCCCATCTGTAGGTCTTGACAGGTGGTCATCCTAAAAACAGCAAATAAGCATATATTTTCTTTGCCATGAGAAAAACAAAGAAGCTATTTATTATTATCTATGCTTCTCTTTGATGCTATATTGTTTTCTTCTGTCTCTCAGGTCCACAGTGTAAACAAAAGTGTGTCCATGATGGACCTTCAGGACTCTCGTATGAACAGCATTTCCAACCTGAACTCTGTGGGAGACATGCTCACCTCCTCTCAGGCCTCCATCGCAGGTCTCGGCCACAGCTTTGGGAACCTCGGCGGTCCTCTTCGTATGGGCGGGCATTTGCCGAGTGGTTCAGCGGGCTCTGGTCTGAGAATAAGCCAGATGGGTCATGTAGGGGGCCCGACCGAATCCATCTCTCAGCAACAGCAGCAGGCGGCAGCGGCTATGCACTTCCCCCTGTCTTTCCAGAACCCGCTATTCCATCTGGCCGCCCAGAACTCCCCGGCTCAGTCAGCCCAGCCTCCCCCTCCTCTTCTCCTCGCCCCTGAGCCTGAGAATGGCCATCACGACTACCCACCGGCCTTTGGCAACAGTGCTTTCTCTCGCAGCGAGGACTTGTCCGCCCTGCGGTCACAGAGCAGTCTGGTACAGCCGAGCATTGTCCACTCACACAGCTACAGTGATGATTTCACCCGGCAGAATCAGAGCAATGACTATGCCTGGCACCAGCTGTCGCTGCAGGTTCAGGTAGGAATCTAATTTTTCCTGACACATAGAGTAAGAAAGTTTGATGTTTCTTTGGCTTGAAAGACTTTATTTGCTGTTATTTGTTTATCATAAATAACAGAGAAACACATACAGTTAGGCCCATAAGTATAGCGACAGTGACTGAATTTTTGCAGTTTGCTTCTGAACACCGCTACGGTGGATTTTAAATTAAATAATCCATAATATGTGATTGAAGTGCGGACTTTGAGCTTTAATTCAAGGGATTTAACAAATGTATGTCATTAACTGTTTAGGAATTGCAGCCATTTCTGTACATCAAAAAAATTAGACAAACTAAGAAAATTTTAAATAGGAGGAGTTTTTATGAGTTTTGAAAGATTATACGGTGGCTCATCTGATGCGTCTTGATTTTTCTAATCTCATATAAAGCAAATCTCTTAGAGGACATACTATTTAAGCTGCCTTAGCCTGACCACAATTGTATCTGCAAGCCACTTTGCAACTTACTTCAGCTCCTCCTTTCATGCCTTTTTATTTGTTGTCATTAATGTGTTCATTTTTTTTTTTTACATGCATGTTTTGCCTCTGCTCTCCCTCGAGATGTCAGAGTAGATTTATAGCATCAAATAGTACTGCACGTACTTTGTGTCTTAAAAGAATATATTAATATTATAAAAGCTATACAAACAACGCATTTGTGCTGGCTGTTTTTGTTAAAACAGGTATCATTTTGTGTTGTAATACAGCAATGCACAAAAGACTTGAGTCACACTTTGTTTCTTTGTATTTTGCTTCCAAGGAACCAGACTTTTATTTTTTCACTTTTTTCTCAAAAATGGTCTTGAACAGTGCTTCTCCAAGCTTTCTGAAGGTCTTTCAGAGGTTTTCTTTGGACATTGAAAATGGTCAGGTACAAAGACTGGACTGAAAAAAAAACCAGAGGAGCGTTTTGGTTTTTTTTTAATTCACTTAACTCTGAACTATGAATCACTGAAGCATAAAAAAGGGATCTAACTGAAGGGATGAACCAGTGTTGTTGTGAACCAATTTTAAGCTGTATAGTTAGGTTCTTTTTTACCAGCAGTCTTTTACATAAACAAATAATTTGCTTTCAGTTATTTAGTTAATTCTGAAAAAGATCCCAAAGATTAACACAGTTTGACGAAAATAGTATTTTTGTACCAATGAGGTAATTACCAAAGTGCCATTAACCAAAAACTTGGCATATCTCACCGTGGTGTGTCAAAAGGAAACAGGGAGAAAAGGCTGTATGCCAGAGTGGACTGGACTGAAAGTCAGTGTCAACAGATCTTATGGAGTGACAAATGCAAATATAGGATTCTTGGTTCAAATCATTGTCCATATGTATGGAGGAGGTAAGGAGAGAGGTACAACAGTGAGTATCTACAGCATCTCTAAAACACAGTAGAGTCTGCATTTCAGTTGGTGTTGGAGATCTCATAAAAAATGATGGGAATATGAATGCAGAAGAGTACAGATTTTGATCCACCTTGCAATACCATCTGGTGAGCATGTGATTGGCTATCAGTCATGGATTGGTCTCCCCAGAGCCTGGACCTCAACATTACTGAAGTAGTATGGGATCATCTTAACAGAGAACAGAACCAAAGGCAGCAGACATCCAATAAAGAGGTTCAAATGTCCTTCAGGTAGCCTGAAGGCTACCTAAATTACAAGGAAGATTGACAAGAAAGCTTGCCTAAGAGAGTTCAGTCTGAGTTGAAACATAAAGGGGGTCATATGTCTGTGAAGGTTCTCAGTCATCCAGGTCATAGTAATCTAAGGAGCTTGGAAGAAAAGCGACTGGACGTCTTAAAGTTTCTTAAAGACGTTTGACCTCTCATCCGAGAAGCTTATTCAGTGACCATAGATGGTTTCTTTCACTCCTCTTTCAAACCATCTATATCCAGTATATGCTGTGCAGTGCAGCAAGGAGTGTTCAGACTTCTTTATTGGAGAAACCAAACAGCCACTTCATAAACGCATGGCATAACATAGAAGAGCCACCTCGACAGGGCAAGACTCAGCTGTTCATGTGTTCAAGAGAAGACAGATGGTTTGAAAGAGGATAGAAAGAAGCCATCTATGTCCACTGTGAACGACCGTCTTTGGACAGATGGGGTAGCTTACGACACCAACTGTCTGCCATCTATATTCCAGTTTTGAGATCCCTTCCCAGACGCCTTAACGCCCACTCACATCTTGGGTCATTTGTTCTCAGTACATCACATGATGGGGTGGGACTAGGTCTCACAATGGGTTCACCCAAAACCTTGGCTGACTGTGATCCACACCCGTATTCACACCTTGGCTCATGTGACGAGGCAGACGATCAGTAGTGGGTCCATGACCCTCTTGGGGGACACTCCCATAGGGCTTAATCTGGGACTCTCCACCGTTTGACCTTAGAACTGAAGAAGCTTCTCAGATGAGAGGTGAAACGTCTTCAAGCAACTTAAAGAAGTCCAGTCACTCCAAGCTCCTTAGAAAGGGGGTCATAGCAAACACTGAATTTCAAGCTATTGTTTTTGTCTTATATACTGTTTTTCCATTTATGTTTGCACTGTTTTAGTAACACGTTTGGAAATAGTTCGCTGCATCTATTTCCCATCTTGCTACTAAAATATGAACAAATAATGTGGTGGCTGAAGACTTTTGCACCGCACTGTAAACAACCTTTTTGAGTTACGTGCCAAAATAATTTCACTAGATTTATTTGGGATAAAATAATGTAATAGTGGACAGAACAAAGTCCGCCTGTCCATCCATCCACCCACCCACCCACCTACCCTTTGATCCTTCCATCCATTTTCTTTCTATTTGCTATCAAATGCACTTGGGGACCAAACATAAAAGCAAATATTTTAATTCAACTTTATCTTGTTCATCATGCTCACTGCTGCAGTAATTGCCCTTTTTTTTTGCCCTTTGTGTTTTCCATGTAGAGCTGTTCTGACTTGGCCTGTGATTGTCTAGTGGTCTTTGCCTAGTTGGATTTAGATGGTTGGGCACAAATCTAAGTTTCAAACATGTAGGGATAAAGACAGTCAGACACAGAGTAAAGACAGGTAGCCTTCCAAGAGTTATCCACTAAATAAAAAGAACCATCTGTCTGCTATCTTCTTGCCTTGAATGTAATTCCTGATCCTGTGGGCAACTTCCTTGTTTGTTGGTTTTTTTTGTTTATTTTGTTTAGTTTTGATTTTTTTTTTTTAAAAAACACATCCTAACTTTAAATTCAGTCTCTAAAACCTTTGCACAGTGCTTTGTGTTGAAATTTTTTTGCCACAGTTCTCTCATTAAGTCCAGTCCTTACCAAGATGTACTGAAGCTGGTAAAATCTTTTTAGTGCTTGTAATTAAGAACTATCACTCCTCTACCTGATAGAAATCACACATTTGTAGTTGCTCACAACCTTTAACACCTCCATAAATCTGCCTACGCACTCATTTTCTCTCTATTTGTTAATCCCTGAACAGCCAGGAAAAGGTGGCCTGTGTTAGAGTCGATGTCAGCCCAGACACACCTGGAAGAGACTCCACTACCGAGACCTTCCTGTAATAAATATTGGACCTCCTTCTGTCCTCAATACCTTCTCCTTCACAACACTTTTACCACACTGATGGGCGCCAACTTAGATGGAAAGGGGACACACTGAACTGGAGCAGCACAATCTGTCTGCAGAGCTCCTTCAGGGCAGCAGATGAGCTCCCCTAAGGATGCAAGTCCTTCTTCTACACACGTCTTGAAGTCCTTCATGTACAGAATGTGTACGAATGGTTGCCAAGATGTACTATACAGGATAAAACTCCAAGGAACAAAGGAATTCTGCTGTAACTGCCCACCGATGTTCACTGTTCAGAAATTCTGTCTATTTATTGCTCATTTAAAGCACAGACACCAAAGGAAGGGGCCTCACTGGTGAGGGTGTTCGACTGTGTGAATTTTACTTTCAAACCATTGTAACTTTTATTTCTATTTTTATTTCACTTTTATTATTTTAGCTGTTCATTTTACTGTACTTTTTTTTTTCTTGTTAGCGTTCTTAAATATATATAGGTTTCTTTATATTTAAGGTGGAACTGAGACCTTTCACTAAAGTACACCAGCTTTGAAACCTTTTTGATTAAAGCCATTCAGGTACTGTCAGCACCAGATAGTTCTATTTTATATTTGGTCTGGCACAATAAATGACACAAACCAAAACAGACAGGTACATTCAGATACTACTATTACTACTACTGCACCACACTAATTCTACTGCGTACGTCTTTGTCGGATTTGCTCATGAATAATCTCTCCTGTCTCTAGGGGAATACTAGTATTGATACTGCTGCTCAAAATTAGTTTTTACTGTAAAGTCTCACTGTTCATAGTGTATGTGATCTTATTGAAATATCACGCGTATGTGTAATGTGTTCTTTTTGTTTGTAATACTGTAGAAAACTACTTCAGAGGCCATACGAAGTCTGTACTGTACAGTAAGCACTTTGCCAGTATAGTTTCCTACCTAAGATGAATTATGGTGTGTTAATAAAAAGGTTACTGCTCCTCCCTCTGTATTTATATATCAGTCATTCAAATGTTAATTATACAACTCAGGAATCTTGAGTGATTTCTGACTGTCGCCATTTGATATTTTAACAGTCTGTCCGCCGTGTTCCTCTCATCGCTGTCATCACGACTATTTTACCTAACGCTGTAAATAATGACGTATAGAAAGGTGCAAAAAAAAAAAAGAGCGAATATTTGTGACCCCCAGATAGCGGCACCTGTTTTTATACTGTCTGTTATTGTATTATTATTATTACCGTATATGTGTGCATCTGCGTGCGTGTGTGTGTGCGCAAGCGTGTGGTATAAAGATAATTTGTTTAGTGTTGCAAATCATAAATCATTTTATGCAAAATATTTCTACTGTATAAGTAAAAGAATATACTATATTCTAGGGATTTAAAAAAAAAATTTTTTTTTGCTGACAGCAGTCCTGTTTTAGCAATAAGTATTCCATACTGTGCAATGGACGGACTCCTGAACTTGGCTAATATTCAGGCAAAGAATTATTCATCAAACGACTTCTGTGTATGTTTAATCTGCTCTGTCTGTGTGTAGCTACAGTGACTATACGGACAATAGCTTATGTGCCTTGTTGAAGCTCTGTGTACAAGTCGAGTACTAGTACTAGTTTAAGTGTTCAGAAGAGAGGTACGGGCATACGCCGTGGCACCCAAATGCCAAAGACGGAGCGTCGTTACGAGAGTGAACGAGCTCGGCTCTTTTTCAGAGGCTTCTTCCTGTCGTAGTGTAATGCCATGTCTGTGTGAAGGTTGTAGCCTGAGCCATTGACTCAAAACAGTGTAGTTTTAATCTTCCATTTAAAAAATGTAATTCTAAATTCTGTGTGTGTGTGTGTGTGTGTGTGTGTGTGTGTGTGTGTGTGTGTTCGTTCTACTATCACAGCTAGTGTTTGCTCACAACATAAAAGCTCTGTAATCAATTTTGAGGTACTGTTTCTTTTCTAAGTGATTATTGTGCGTCAAAATGTTGTGCCGTCAACATCCCAGAATGAAGTGACATCTATATTAATTTATATATTTGATTAGGGGGAAACATTTTTTTCGTGTGTGGTTATTTCACTACATATGTGGACATTACAATGAAATGTAAAATGTTGTCATTAGAATCATCAGAGACAGTTGACGTCCACCAACCAGCTAAGAATTTACGATTCCTGTCGTTTATCTTGTTTTTCCACATTATGAGGTTCGATTTTAAGATGCATGAATCTGGATAAGCGATCAATAACATGAAGGAGTTTCTGGCCTCTATTGTCACACCAACATCGCAGAGTAGAAAATGCATTTGTTTTGTACAGACGTCAGTGAAACACACAGCGTCCAGTTGTTAACTTGAACGATGACTCTTCTGTCATGGCTGATTGTTGAAAAGCAATAAAAACGAATACAAGGTGATTTTTCTTCTGTCTTCATTTAAGAAATACTGATTATTTAATTATTTTAGGATTTACAAGTCACATTTTAGCTTATGTTGCCTTGCTTGAACCTTGATAAAACAACCTGGGCTTTCAGTCAACCTGGTTTAAAAACCAGAACTGTGAAGTGCACTCACTAGGCACTATATTAGGCACATCCGTTAGCAGTCACTTATTTCTCATTTAAACCACAGACTGCTCAGCAGCAGCTCCATGTCCATGTGGCCATGGACAAGTTTAAAGTGAAGGGAAAAAAAGGTGACTTGAACTCTGAACGTGGCATATTTGTTGGTTGGTCAAAAACTGCTGATCTGCTGGGATTTGTCCACACAACCATCTCTAAGGTTTACAGAGAATAATCTGAAAAAGAGAAAATGTTGTTTCAGTGAAAATGTTCAGTTGATACCAGAGGTCAGAGGAGAATGGGCAGACTACTTTGAGCTGACAGGAAGGCAAAAAAAAGTAACCCCTCCTTACAACCAAGGTATGCAGAAGTGGATCTTTGAATGAACAGCAGGTCAAACCTTGAAATGGAGAGGCTACAGTAGATGAGGGACCACAACGAGTGTCGCTCCTGTCAGCTGAAAACAGGAAACCGAGGCAACATTTCACACAGGCTCACCAAATTTGCATGATCGAAAGTTGGAAAAATTGGATGTCTTTTGTACCAACTGAGGATTAAATGACAAAGCTTGTTACGGACCATTTTTGCTCCCGTTATGACCACAGTCCGTCCATCCAGCAGGAAAAGGCGTTGCAGAGCTCAAACGATCTCAAACTGGTTTCGCGAACATCAACACAATATTTTGTCTTTTTGGGGGGTTTTTTGAAGACAACCGGATGTTTTTCATTCTTTTTTTTTTAACTCAATTTTTATTATAATTTTCCAACCTTACAACTTATACTTGTCAATGTTCATAAGTTGAACAGATACAAGAACAGAGACAGCAATGTAGAGGTACAAGTTAAAATAAAGTAAGTTAAAATAAAATAAAATGGAAGAGGAAAAAAAAAGAAAAAAAAACTACACATAATATTAATTAAGATGTGACAATCTTTGTGGCAATAAATAAACAAAGTGAAGCAAGCCTATGCTAGATTATTGAAACAATAAAGCATGTATGGGTCGCCAACGCTCACTGAACAATTCTCTTTGAATCCGCAGAGCATATGTTATTTCCTCCATCTGATAAATCTCTCTTACTTTATCAATCCACATATTATATGAAGGTGGGTCATGATTTAACCATTTAATGGTGATACACTTTAGTGCTGCTGTAAGCAAGATTCTTAAGAGATACTTTTTATTGTTTCCTGTAAAACCATTTGGTAGTACTCCTAAAATGACTAACTGTTGGTCCTTTGTTAATGGTTGTTGGAAGACTGTATTGAGAGCTTTAATTATGTCATTCCAAAATAAGCAAATTTTTGGGCATGACCAGAATATGTGTGCATGGGTTCCTAAGTGAGTACCACAATTTCGCCAACAAGTATCAGGAGTTGTAGGGTTCATTTTAGCCATTATCTCCGGGGTTCTAAAATATCTTATGACCACCTTCCATTTAAATTCTCTCCACAGCCCAGAATTAGTCACAAGATGGGCTTCACCGAACACCTCTTCCCAAGTCTCCTCTGAGATTTGAGTGCCAATCTCAGCCTCCCACCTCGCCTTAACATTCAAAGTTGCACTTGTATTAAAACTCATGAATGCATTATAAAAATTACTAATCAATTTTGGGGAGGAATTACTTTGATATGCTTTTAGAAATATTTCCTCAATGGGTGAGGGCTCCAAAACTTGCCTCCATTCTTTATGTTTTGTCAAAAAACTTCTTAGCTGCAAAAATCTAAAGAAGTCCGAAGAAGGAAGCTGAAACCGACCTCTCAGCTGTTCAAATGAACTCAGGTGCCCGTTCTTCACAACATGACAAAGTTTATGAAGCCCATTATTTGACCATATTTTGAAGCCAGTGTCTTCCACGATAGGAGCAAAACCCTGCAGGGAGGAAAGGCTTGATAAAATTGAGATTTCTTTTGGAAGGCCAAATGTTTGTTTGATTCTGCGCCAAATCTTTAGTGTAACCCTTGTCCATTCCCCCATATGCACATTTTTAAGTGAAGTGTTAGAAAAAAGCAGGGATTCCAATGGTCTTCCGCATATTGTCTTCTCAATGTTTAGCCATTGAGTTTCAGACAGATCCCGTATCCATATGGTCAGGGGTCTCATCTGAGCTGCCCAAAAATAATATTTCAGATTTGGGACAGCTAATCCCCCCTGCAGTTTTGACAATTTTAATGTTTGAAACTTGATCCTTGGGCGTTTGCCTTGCCATATGAATTTGGAAAAAAGTTTATCTAAATTATCAAATGTAGAGTTGGGAATGTTTATAGGCAGCATCTGAAAAAGGTATAAAAGTCTTGGTAATACATTCATACGTATACTCTCGATCCGACCCAGGAGAGACAGAGGTAGGACTGTCCATCGCTCTAGATCTTTTTTTATTTTTGTAACTATAACTTCATAATTTACTTTAAACAAGTCTGATAATAAGTGAGGAATTTGGATTCCCAAATACTTGATACCTTCGCTTGGCCATTTAAAACCACTTTGATCCTTGAATGTTTGTGAAATATTTCCTCCTATATCCATTGCCAATGTTTTGTCAATATTAACTTTATACCCAGAAAGGTAACCGTATTTGCCGATAATTTCTTTCAAATGAGGTACACTAACTGCAGGATTTGAAATGTATAGAAGTATGTCATCTGCATATATGGACAATTTATGCTGTTCTCCATTAATTGTAAGGCCCTGAATGTCATGTGCATCTCTAATCAACTGCGCCAGAGGCTCAATACTTATATCGAACAGCAGGGGCGACAGTGAGCATCCCTGTCTACATCCACGTTCCAGAGGAAATCTGGTTGACATTGTTCCATTTACCCGCACAGCCGCCATTGGGTTAGAGTAAAGCATCTGTGTCCATTTAATGAAGTTTGGTCCAAATTTAAATCTTTCAAGTGTATGGCCCAGGTACTGCCAGGAAACTCTGTCAAATGCTTTTTGCGCGTCCAAAGACAGAATCATTGTTTCTTCTTGTTTGGTCTTGTACAAAGACATTAAGTTCAACAATCTACGAACATTGTCCCCATAGTGCCTTCCTGTGATGAAACCCGTTTGATCTGGATTTATAACATGTGTGATAATTTGACTAACTCTTTTGGCTAAGGTTGTGGTGAGAATGCGCAAATCAGTATTGAGTAATGAAATTGGCCTGTATGATTGACAATTTGTGGGGTCCTTGCCCTCTTTATGAATTACAGCAATTGTAGCATCATTCCAGGAGGGCGCCATAGTCCCGGTCTGCAGAGCGCAGTGGTAAGCTTTTAGTAATAAGGGGGCAACTTTTTCCTTAAACTTTTTATAAAATTCATTAATAAAACCATCAGGGCCAGGGCTTTTTTTTAGCTTTAAGGTTTGAAATCACCTGTAGAATTTCTTGTTCCTGAATTGGTTCATCTAACTCTTTTGCTACAGATTCCAGTAGTGTTTTTAGATTGATCTTTTCTAAGAAATCAGACATTGTATTGTCATCCTTACATGTATCTGAATTTTTATATAATGACTCGAAAAAATTGTCAAAGCAATTTGGAATTTGGTTTGGTTTAGTAATTAGGGTTTGATTCGATCTCAACTTTTGGACCATATTACAAGATTGC
>VVHJ01022691.1:1565-33298 GCA_015107715.1 Tylochromis polylepis
GGAAAAACCAAAAAAAAAAAAAAAAAAAAAAAAAAAAAAAAAATGCCCGTTAGGCTATAATGGGTGGTGGCATTACATAACTGTCTGCCTACTTACCCCTTTAACTGTAATTGTTCTTATAATAGAAGCACCCCCCTCTACCTTGCCATTTATGAGTTAACCTTTGATCTTTTGTATCCAATACCCGTGGAAAATTGCACCAGTATAAAGCAGAGCAGTCTATGCAAAGTGATTTCTTCAGCTGTGTGGGAAATGAGATAAATACCAGTGACTATGATACCAGCCTGATTTTATATAAAGCAACAGTGTCAACTTTCCCGACGCTCTAACAACCGGTTGTTACTTAACAAATATTAGATTTCACAATAACTCTGCGGTACTGTGCTGTACTGTATATGCTTCACAATACAAACATGTTGTTTTTATTATAGATTGTTTTTACTGTCAGACATGCTCCTATGTTAATTTTGTTGTCTTTTGTTTTTCTTACAATCTGACAATGTATTAGTTCTGATCACTATTCATGTGTTTCACAGTACACAGAATGCTGCTGTATTTAATTCATGAAGATAAGGGGAGGTCTGTTTCCTTGCTACTTCATGACAAATGAAGTAAACATAATAATATGAAGTTGATTCAAATTGATAAATTAATATTTTACAGCTTCTTACTGTACTGTAAAGTGAGGGAGGCTATCATTAGGCTAAAAATAAAATAAACCTAAATAAATCACCAAAAACTTCAGAAGTGGCCAAATCATCAGTCAGGTAAAAGAAGTAATCCACTGGCCAGCAACGCAACACCAAAAAGTCTGGAAGACCACACAAGACAACTGAGTTAAGGAAAACCACTTCAACATCTGTTCAAGTTGAGAACACTCTCTAGGACGTCGGCATATCCTTATCAAAGTTTTCGATTAAGAGATGCCTTCATGAAATGCAGAGGAAATACAGCCTTCGTTGGAGTCCACTGGTCCTAGACTTCGTACAGTCATTGACTGCAAAGGATTTTCATCAAAGTATTAAAAAATTGACATGCATCCATTTTCTTCAGCTGTCATGGAACAAGAGGTGAGGTACACCCTGGACTACACCCGGTTCACCAATCTATTGCAGGGCTAACAGAGAATAGCCAGTTTACAATCATCAGTTAAGCTAACATGCATGTCTCTAGGCTGCAAGAGGAAGCTGGAGAGCTTGGAGAGAACCCACAGTGGCACAGATGTACATGCCGCATGGCCCCAGCCATCCAAGGGATTCAAACCTGGAACCTTCTTGCTGTGAAGTGATGATGCTAACCACTTCACCTCTATGCCACCCCAAAACAGTCATATTTAACTGTTAGTTTGTTACTTTTGAGTCTCTACAAATTGGGGACCATGTATGAAAATGGTAATGCAATACTTGGGTCAACCTTTGACTTAAAGCTGAAAGTCTGCACTTTAATCACATGTCAGTTTAATCAGAAATCCACTGTGATCGTGTACAGGAGCAAAATTACCAAAGATATTTGCTCAAATACTTATAGACCTGACTGCCCGTTTCTTGTTGTATTGCAAATGAGGTGGGGGCTTTTTATGCAACATGGTTTTGCTCAGATGACTCATGGGTGGACTAGGAGAGACTGAAATCTGACTTAACTGACAAAATGAAAATACGGTATTACACCGTAAAATTGGGCAGAACACAGCAATTTGTTGCACTGTGTTCATTAAATGGAGATTTCACTGCCAGTTCTGAGGCTTTTTGTAAGCAGCCTCAGTACGTTTAACGAAGAGCCTCAGCACTGGCAATTAGTCGCTCACAAGGGACCAGTATTAGGAAAGGTATGCGTTGTGCTAGTTCAAGAAGAAGCTTTCATCTATATTTTTTTAGGTCCATGCTGACAATATGAAACTGACGGATAATTCACCCCAAATAATGACTAATCCTGCAGGTGCACTGTTGACGCCGGCCACAAGGCCTGTCCAATCTCCTCCTAAGTCTTCATAGTGCAGTGGTGTTAAATACCCAGCACAAATAAGTATTCAGGAAATAGCAAAGCTTTAATTACATGCATCAGTACATGGAGCAATTAGGCATTGCTAACTAAAGCTACAACTCCACTCTAAATGTGGGTTTAGCATACAGAGAGTGGGCAGCTTTCATTGCCAAGGAAACTAATGCAACAACCCCTTTTGTCTGATTCTGTCTAATATTATGGATCAAAAGGAAGTTGTGCTGCATGTCACGCTGCATGAGAGATCAAAATGTCCCCTTCATGTTTTACCATCAAACGAAAGTAATATGAGGAGGAGGGACCCATCTTTCTCACAGGCCTTTTTATATTTTCTTAAAGATGTTAAGGGCACAAATCTTCTATCCCTCACTGGAGTGGTTATCTTTTATTTCTTATTAGAGCAGTGATTCAAGACCTACCTCAGACACAAATAACAGGTGTTACTGCTACTATTCATGCTGTTCAGCACTCTGAACAAGTCAGTCATTTTATCCTGAGTATTCATCCCATTTTAAATGTAGACAGTGCTGTTTGCTTTTTACTCTTGGAAAATAAGAAGCTGCTTTTATTTTTGCCTCAACAGAAACACTGAAAAGCCACAGGTTTGCATCAGCCAGCATTGTGTCCCAGTTAATACTGTGTGTATGACCTCTGTCCATTATGTATGAGAAGCACTTAGCAACGTGACTCTCATCATTCAAAGGCTTCAGAGTTTTTCCTTCTGCGTAATTTGACCACTTGAGTGTTACCAGTCAATGCAGCAACAATATAGATGTAATTTCTATACTCGTTGATCTTGTATATAAAGAAAGTGTGCGCTATTGAATGTGATGTAGTTGCGACCCAGTTTTGAAACGTTTCAAAAACTTGTTTAAAGCTCAAGTGGAAATTCCTAAATTCTACCAAACATATCAATAAACCCAAATTTCCTGCAGTAGCTTTTCTTTCCAAAGATGAATTCTCAAAATGTACAGTCATGTCAAAGAGAGCTTTCTCTCTGCAGTCTTGCGAAAAACAAAAAGTGAAGAACAACACCCTGTTATGCAATAGCTTGTAGAACAACTTTAGCAGAAATAACTTGAAGTAATTCTTCTCTGTATGACAGTCAGTTTCTCACATTGTTATGAAGAAATTATGTCAACACTTCTTTACAGCATTGTTTCGGTTTGTAGGATTCCATTTATGCACAGCTCTCTTAAGGTCCAGACCACAACATTTCAATCGGGCTGTGCTCTGGACTTTGACTGGGTCACTGCTACACCTTGATTCTGTTCTTTTTCAGACATTCTGTTGTATATTTGCTGCTGTGTTTGGGATCATTGTCCTGTTGCATGGCACAGATTCAGCTAAGCTTTAGCTATTGGACAGAGGGCTTGACATCTGACTGGAGATCATGGTCTGCTCCATGACTGCAAGGTGCCTAGGTCCTGTGGTTGCAGAACAAACAAACCCAGAACAAACCCAAATCATTACCCCTCTATGCACTATTGTGCCTGGCAGTTAATACGAGGAGTTTGTGCTGATATGCTCCATTTGTTTTTTGCCACGAGGTACTGTGCTCTGCTTAATTTGCAGATATCTCCATTTTGGTCTTGTGTGTCAAAAGGACATTGCTCCAGAAGTCTTGTGGTTTGTTCACATGCAGCTTTGCAAACCTAAGTCATGCTGAGGTTTGCAAAGCTTAACATTTAACATGCTAACGATGGACTGTAGGGTTTGAAATGTAGTTCTTGGGATTTTTACAATTTCTCTGAGCACTGCATGGCCTGACTTTGGTGTGAATTTGCTGCGATGTCCACTCCTGGGAAAATTGGGAGCTGTCTTGAATGTTTTCCACTTGTGAATAATCTTTTTCGCTGTAGAATGATGGACTTCAAATTGTTTGGAAATTATAACTCTTCATAGCCTGATGGACATTAACAGCTGCTTCGCTAAGATCCTCGCTGAGGTCTTTCATCCTTAGAATTGTATTAATACACACCTGAATGCTCCAGACCATTAAATAACTAGAATTGCTGCTTTTACAGAAGTAAGGATGTACTTCATTTTTCCACAGGACCTTATAAAGTCCTCTTAAAACTTTCTTTTCTCTCTCTCTCTCTCACACACACACACACACACACACACACACACACACACACACACACACACACACACACACAGTGATTATAAAAAAGAAACCTACCTGATTTAAGTTTGCTCACTATCCCCTCCAAAGTTGTTTCCTTGTGCATCTCTGCAGTACATTTGCTATATATGCAATCCTCTCTCTAACACATTCTGGTTACTTGAACACTAGATCTGCAGTGTGTCATAGTCTCAATCCTCCAACTTATACATGTGCCCATAAAACAATGGCTCTACAGTTCACTTGCTTCTGATGAATGCAGTCCTTCTGATTCCCCATAAATTTACGTTAATATTGAATACCTTGTCAGGCTTGGCCACTAGACATTCCTCCTCTGAAAACCACAGACACTCACAGACACGAAAGTTAGGGCAGTTTGGCTCAACCACACAAGTGAAAGTGGTCAGAATGGTACTTCAAGGAGCACAGTGCACATTGGGATTTTCCAAATTTAAATCAAGTATGGTTTTCAACCTTTAAACTTTTTTGATGGCTCCCTTTTACTTTAGATACTTTTATAACTTTTTGATTTCTTTAACCATTAGAAGACTAATATAATTCCTGCCCAGACAGAGTGAGACATTCTTACATTTACTGTTATTTTTTTTATTTATGTGTTTAAAATACATATGAAACAGATACAATAAATTATATCCCAAATGTTTACTTTAAATTGTTACAAAAGTTATCACAAACTGTACACATCATGACAGTAGTCGAAGTTGTTCTCAGTCCATATATATTCAAACAATTACAGCTCAAAGCGCTAAACTCCTAAACATGGAATAACTTGGTAAGGTAGAGTTGGCTTCACTGGGTCTCCAGTTTGACAAATTGTTCACAACTATTACAGAACGTGTAGAAATTGCACTCGTTTACAGGTCGGAGTGCTTCAAAGTATCACCAAACAATAGAAATACATTGTGATGTCTCTATTTCCATAAGTTTACGACAGCTTTTTAGAATTCACTTTTCAATATATACAAACAAAGGTGCCATTGACAAGTATAGATATATATACAACTGTAAACACAAACTTTTTAATTTGAAATACTCTGACATATTCATGTTTCCCCCGATAAGTGCTTTTTTTTGTAGTTGTGACAGGCATGCTACAAGTAAAAATATTCTTTTTTTTAAATACTGAGGACAGAGCAAGGGCAAAAGAGCATCATTAACTGCATTTGCAAGTAAGATAACAGTACATAGCCTTTTCCTATTTGCTATGTTGGGTTCTTATTAGTTATTACTCACAGGAGAATCTGAGATGATGTTCTATGTTAGTCATACTGACTTTTTATTTCATGTGGCTTAAAAATATAAAATATTGTAAAAATATTCATAATATATGCAAATATTTGAATGTGTGTGTGTGTGTGTCTCTGGTTGTATTAATCTTCTGCGCTTTTTAAAAATTAAATTAACTGTTCAACAACACCTACTCCTTGCTGACAATTATGCCTGTCAAGCCATTTAAATTTACAAGATTTTTTTTTATTCACCTGAAACATAGCTGCCACCTGCAGACTTTATCAGCTGGAGCCATAGACAGTATAAACCATGAATGTAGGAGTAAGGCCAAGGCAGCTCCACATTGGCCTGGTTTCTCCAAAAAATCAGCCAAGGTGCAGCTTCTTTAAACATGCATTGTTTTAGATGACCAGCAGGGGTAGGTAATCTGGTTGCAAAAAGACTTTGTGACTTCAATAAACTTCATAGTCACCTCCTCCAGCTCTTCTGGGGGAAACACTGAGGCATTCCCAAACCAGCTGAGAGACAATCTCTCCAGTGTGTCCTTGGTCCGACCCAGAGTTGGACATGGCCAAAATGCATCTAAAGTCTTTTCTTTTGATGAGCAGTAGTGGCTTTAAGCTGAGGCCTTCTCAGCTGATTGACCAGTAACTAGTTTCAAGCTTTAGTGAATAAAATATGAAGGTCATTTTGTAAATTAGTCTGATAAATCATTAATTAGAAAGGCGGGTTAACCAGGGTATGCTCCTTGGTTAACGCAATAGTAATCTCAGTGACTGTGTAACACTCAATACTGTGAACCTTGAGGCTTCATAGCAGGACTTTCCTAACCAGTCACAGCAGCTATGTCAATCTTTTATACTATTAGTGGCTGCAGCTAGCTTATTAACTAAGCAAGCTATCTGAGTATTTAAAATACTAACTCTTTAATGTTTCCCAGTGACTCAATTTAAAATGTCAGCATAATGTAGGGATCCTAAAGGTGCACTCAAATGCTAAAAGATTGTAGCTAAAGCACCATCTCCCAAAGAAAAATGTAGCAACCTTATAAATTAATGATATATGCAGATGATGTGGCATTATTCTTGTACTCCAGGATAGGTTAGTTTGCCTAATTATTACTGTTAATATAAGAAACCTAAGATGGCACTACTTTTTTATTCTAGTAGTATTCTGTTCACTATGCTTCATTATGTATGTTTAAAAAGAACAACTGTTTTATTTTTAATGTTGCACATCAAAATGTTTTTACACCGACTAACACATGTTTACAAAACCTGCCTGTGGTTGCATGAAAATGAACATTCAAGTGGGAACGAACTGCCAAATCTCTCAGTCCACAACAACAGTCATCTCCATGCGTTCTGAAATAAACACCCTACAATAATGAACATGGGCGTTTCAGTATCACTGTTACTGGATTAATTAGAGGGTAAGTTTAATTGTTTCTAAATAATACTGCTGCTTGTGTTTGCAGTTATGATATAAAGTTGTTCCGTGTGTACAAAAATAAACCTGAATTTGTCATTTCATAATGGCCAGATTTTAAGAAACAAATCTACTCTGAAGTTCTTTTAGACACACTTTATTTTGATTATCTGTCTGTACATGTGCTACATGAGTATGCTACTGTTTCTCCAAATATGAGAGTCCTGTAGAGTGATGGCTATTCTGTTTTACACATCTGTGACAGCTGTGACTGATGGATTTACTGAGATTTCTCAGCCCTTGTAGAGGCTCAGGTACCTCTATTCCCCAATAACAACCTACAGCGTGACTCGCTTGTTTAATCAAGTGTTTTTCATCAAGTAAATATTTTTGTGGTACTGAGCAGCATAGCCCTTAAACTTTGTGCCATTTCAAACTAAAATGGTAACACACTAAAGAGCTTGAGGGCTGGAAAAATGTTGAATACTGAATACTGAAAAAACTGATAATGCTGCAAGTTAACCACCACAACTTCTTGCAGTGAGGCCTACCATTCATGTGGTCTGTGTAAATGTTAGTCAAATATGTTTTCAAAGCACATGTATGAAAAACGAACTTTGAATGACTGTGAGTGCTGTGCATAGCCATGTTTGTAGAGCACTTGAAGAACTTGCATTCAAATGAATAAATACAATTTCAGTACAAACATAGAAACATGAATTCAATCTGCTCAAAAGAGTGATAGGCAACATAGCTTGTCAGCAAACAAACATCTGGTTTCTTACAGAGATGATGCTGGCACTCCACCTGTGATCATCAGGGTGTATGTGGAGGTTTGGGCGAAGGACATGAACCTTGACTCTCAAAGCTTGCTGCTCTTCCAGGCCACTGAAAGGTAAAGCATCACAAAACAAGCAACATTAAAGAGCTATCCAATCTTTTTCTGGTAAGCAGTTATTTTCTCTAGTCCTACAAATACACTGTGATCATAGGCAAATCTATTTTGGAGCAACTTGACCTTAAACAGTGGATATCATTTCCCTTGTCTTGTCACACTTAGGGTATGTCGAATTATATCCCAAATCAAATAGAAATATAAAGAATCAATTTAGTCAGATATGCTACTTGCTCGTGATATGATAATTCAAGATGCAATTACTAAAGAAAATACTGGGTACTCACAATGGCTACAGTTAAGTCCATAAGTATTTGGACAATTAATATATATTTTATTATATATTAATTTATTTTATTATTATATTTATTTTTCCTCTAAATCAACCATTGCAGTGGATCTGAGATGCTGACAAGATGTTCAGACTTCCAGCTTCACCTGAAGGAGTTTTCTGAAAAATTTGCATAAACTGTGAAGGAATTGGAGCCTTTTTTTATACATGATTCCTAATTTTTAGAAGCTCAAAATAAATTTGACAAACAAAAAATGATTTTAAATATAAAGATTGCTCCCTTACCGTCATCGTGAGTGTAACTAATGATTTTGATCTTGTCATAAACTCTCAGTATTTTCATTTATGAAGGATTCTCTTGACTGTAGACTTTGATAATGATATGCCAACATCCTCTAGAATATTCTTGACTTAGTTGGGTGTTGGTTGCTTTTTGCTTTTCCAAACCGTGGAAATAATTCGATTATCATGTAAGTTGTTTGCTGTTGCTGAGCTAGCTTGCTTCCTTTTGAGAGAGCACCAGAGTTCTGATTTGGCCATTCCTAAAGCTTTTCTGTCTCTGACATGTTCATTTAGGTTTTCCAGCCTGCCTTCATGGACATCTTTTTGGACCTCATATTGAGAGTTGCATCTTTCATCTGATAAATTTGTTATGAAGTAACGACAGGACAGGCTAAACTTGGCTATGAAACTGCATGTCAGTCAACTGTCCAATTACTTCTGAGCCTCTGAAAATGGGACACTTTGTATAGAATTTCTGTAATTAATGCAATGCTTTTCTTAAACCCCTTAAATTAAAGCTGAAAGCCTGCACTTTAATAGTTGGCGTACAGAGGAAATACAAATATTTATAGACTCAACTGTACATCAGTCTTGTGTATCCAGCTTTTGCTTCTGACACATGATCCTTTCAAGCTTTCCCACAACTCATGACTCCTCACACCGCGACTATTTCAACAGCCTCTTCCCTGCTACAAAAAATTCATTTATCAGTTTGTCCAAAACCCAGCTACCAGACATTTTAACAAGAACCTAGAGAAGTGACCACATCACACCTGTTTTAACCTCCAGTATGTCTTAGATTGGATTTTAAACTCGTACTTGGTCTCTGTTTGTAGTATGTATACAAAAAATAAATAAATAAATATATATATAAAATCTTGCACCTAAGATCCTGGGGCAGAGGGCTGTGTTCCTGAGGCGAAGCCGAAAACTCGAGGTGACAGAGCTTTCGCAGTTAGTCTTGGGGCCATGGAACAAGCTGCCTGAGACAATCAGGTCAGCTGAGTCAGTGACCTCTTCTAAATACCTTCTAAGGAGATGCTATTATTTAAGAGCCTTTCCTGAAGTTACTAAATTTTATCAGTCCACTAAATGGTTATTTCATATGTTTTTAATTTTTTTTAAAAAGGAACTTAACCTTTAGTTTTCTTATTTTCTTGATTATAAAATCGGCTTGCTTTGTTGCCTGTGTAAGCCACAACTTTTAGAAAGGTCCTTTATAAATAATGCATATATTTTGCCTATGATCACAGCTTTCACCAAAGCATAATGTAGGTTTACCACTGAAAATAGGTAATCACCTGTGTTTTCCTATTCTCCAGGTGGGGAGTGGGTGTGACAAAAGAGGGAAAGAATTGATAACACGTAAAATATTAATTTACATTAGCTGTAGTGAAACAGCTGTCCTCTGTAAAAAGGAAAAAAGCCTTCTAGTCTGTAAAACTGATAACTTCTCGGTGCGTACAGGACTAGCTACTCCTTATCTGAAAAACAGGCCCCATTAAAAGGACTACATGTGGGGTTTTTTTCTGCATGACTTAATTGCACACATGCAACAAGTAAGTAACACAAGTTTGGAGACCAGCTTTCATGAAGTGAAGCCAGCTGTTTTCCCTCAGAAAACAAATTTGGTATCTTAGTGTTGCAAAGAAATAAATGTTAAGCATCTCAATGAGATTTTAGGCGAAACAGCTAATAAACTTTTCAAAATCCCTTCGAGGTTGTTCTTTATGTTTATTTGTTTGTTTTTTTGTTTGTTTTTACAGACAGAAGACCAATTTTAATATGAAATGTATTCGTTTACAATCTCTTTTGCCCTGGATGTATGCATCCCCATGCAGTAAGAACCTTTTTTTCTTGCGGTTATCAAAAAGGGCAGTTTCAGCCTGCAGTATTAGTAATTTAAGAGAAAACAGCTGCTCATTAACATTGCAGCTGCCTCTGGGCTTCCTAAAACTTTGGAAATTAATCAGAAAAGTAAAGCCCAAATGGGGAAGCAACAATTATGCGTTCCAGATGATTTCATAGTTTCACAATGTTGGAAATATTCAATTGAACTAATATAAAATGAAAAGACATACATAATGTGCTCCCCGTAGAGATGGAATAGATTGATATTTAGAAAATCAGACAGTCTGCTGTTTTGTTTCCTTGCTTTGCAAACCATAATACCTATACAGTTCAGTCTCACATTCAGAAGCTTCTAAAAGGGCTCTGTAAGAATAGTAAGGAAAAGAACAAGCTTGTACCTCTCCTAGAGCATGCCAGTGCGTGATGGGCTTCCGTGGATAAGCCAACATTTCGTTCCAGTGATCTCGTCCGAGCCCTTCAGCATCTGGCCCCGTACGACACACACCAATCACCTCATTGTGTCCAACACTGGTAGTCATAAAACACACACATTGGCACACGTTTGGATCTCCAGTCGTGCTTTGGATCACGACTAAATTAAAAATATGCTTCGAGTTACTTTTACTCTGCTCACTTTATCTAGTTAATGTAAGTATGTCAACATAAACAGGATGTAGTGAGTATCTAACTCACCGATCATAATCCATGACCATAATGGACAGACTGACTTGTTCCACATTCTCTGGTGGAATATCGAAGATGATAGCTTCATTGTACACTGGATTAAGTGTGCTTTTCTTAATTGTTGTTTTTCGCTTCTTTAACCTCCGTCCATCACACATCAAGTAGACCTTCACATATGGATCTGAGAGACAAATATATTAAATAATTTGTAATTGTGTCAAAATTATATTTAAATATATGACAAGTGCCAAAGGAAAAGTTTTTTACTGATTCTGACATTAAACTTCATTAGCCTCTTTATGTTTCAGTTTTTTGTGTGTTGATTTTGCTTCTCTGGTTTTTCTCCTGGTATCCCTCAGTGCTCCTCAGGGCTCTATATTGGGACCACTACTCTTCTCTGTCAATGATTTATCAAATGCCTCCTGCCATTTTTATACAGATGACACAATTTTCTGTTGTTCGTGTTTTTCAGTTGTAAAAACCCTCCGATTTTAGTAGTTTGCCTTTCATGTTGTTTAGTCTCATTTAACTTAACATAAGTTGCTGTTAAATGCAGACAAATCTAAGTTCATTTTATTCTCAAACAAAGAGTTGCTGGAAATTTCAGTGAAGTTGACAAAGAGTTGTCTTCCAAACTTCCTAACACCAAAAACAATCAAAGGGCTGAAACGTGTATTTGGATATCATTGTAGATCAGAATTTGCCATTTAAACTTTATATTGAAAAACCTGTGTCCAAGATAAAATTGAAATTAAGTTTCTTTCCAGGAACAAATCTTTTATCGTGCTCTAAGTGAGGCAAATTTATTTTTTTTTAACCATTGTTGGATTACACAGAACTTCTCTTTATGAACACACCTGGCCAATACTTGAAGAGACTGGATGCCATTTATCATCGTGCTTCACATTTATTACTGACCTTGGAAATCTTGTACATCACTCTCTTCTGTATGCTGCTACTAAGTGACCGTCTCTGTATGTCCCAGACCTTCCCATGGATTGGTTTTTGCAAATAAATCACTGCTTGGGCTAGTTTCTTCTTATGTGTCTGTCTATATTTGTAAAAGCCACAACCAATGTGGCCTATGTTCCCAGAATATTTTACAAATGTTTGTCCCAAGAGACTTTTACATGGAAAAATAAAGGATATATATCTTCCCTATTTCTTTTCACTCTCTCATCTTAACTATATTTAATAATTCCTCAGTTTTGTTTTTGATGTGAAGATTATTTGCTATTGGATTACCTGAGGAGCCTGTGATGTCCATGGCTTTGAGGTTTCTGCATTTGATGACTGTTAGGGTCATTCTCCCTGCTGTGGGGAGGTAGCACAACGAGTACATGATCTCTCCCAAATCGATACTCTCCTGGAGGGCATGAAAAGAAAAGAGAGCAGAATGTATTAAAGCCAATTTGAATGATTTGCCACATTCTGTGAATCAAAATGCCAAAGCAAAGGAGTAAACAGGTCAGTTTTTAAAAGAGGTCATATGCATTCAGCTGATAGTGAGAGTTTAATTAGCATGGCTTTGCAGGCTATTTGACATTTATATCAATCCTTCAGTCCTTTATGTGGTAAACTTAACTAACAATTAACTGTTCAGATTTGTTACTGTTTCTTCATCCGATAACCTTAAAGCATTAATCTAGTAGCAAATAGTGCTAATGAATGGATTGCAGGCTTTGGTGATAGTCCTAAGAGAACCATCTCAGCAATACTTTGGTGGTTGGCCAAAAATTCTATACAGGCAGTCGTGGCCAGGAGAGGTTAAATCATACATAGCGTGATATGTCACTAAATTTATCATTAGGTCCACTGTGAAACACAGAATTTTCCCATCAATTACCAATAAAAATCTTTTTTGAACAGATAGACGGTGTTAAACTATCATGTTTTGCAATAACACTAGAAACCACAACATCAACACTACAACATCTTCTTTGTATAAGACTTATACCATCATCAGGCCAATATTTAAATTATTCAGAGACTTTGGTTTATGACCCAAGTATCAATAACATGAAAGGAATTCACAAATCCGTCAACTGTTGTTGGTAATAAACAATACAGTTTATTTTGCAAATGTTAGCATACTAGCATAAACTAAGATGATCAAGACTGCAAAATGTATAGCTGCTAAACATCTAAATGATCTTATCATTATGGGCATGATAGCTTTATAGACCTGCTAGCATGTGTTTTAAATTACTATTGTATATGCAATCTTATTTGATTCATTGCAGCTGAGTTTGTTGTGGGCTCAATCTGCTAGCTAGCAAAACGAACACCATTAACATATGTTTTGAGTTCAAAATGTAAGAACATTATATAGGAATTATATTTAATATATTTTGCTGTTCATTTAATTTTAAGTTTGTAGAGGTTCTTAAAATTAGGTTTGTTTGTTTATTCTGTCATAGTTTAGACAAGGAATTAGGTTATATTGGTAATTGTTAATGACATTATCTGTAACTACTAAAAAGAAAAGTGTAGGCTGGTTTTCACCAAACAACAGTTGAGCTAAGCTGGAATTTAACATTATAGTTGTTAATTGTGTAATCTAGGCAACTCTCTATGAGCTACACATTTTAAAAAACATAGTGAAATCCAATATGCTACATCTTGCTACTGGATGAACAGTGGAGTTAAATGTTCAACTATTGTAAGCCTCTGTCACACAGGCCTACAGACTGGTCTGTAACCATCTTGAAATAGGGGGAAATTTGTGCTCCCCGACTGGCGAATACACATGGCAAGGTAACACAAAGAGGTATAAGGTGCTGCACTCAAAATCTCCTTGAGGTTGCT
Organism: Tylochromis polylepis; assembly: GCA_015107715.1. Classification (NCBI taxonomy): domain Eukaryota; kingdom Metazoa; phylum Chordata; class Actinopteri; order Cichliformes; family Cichlidae; genus Tylochromis; species Tylochromis polylepis. The sequence goes on from VVHJ01022691.1 coordinate 15,183, forward strand.
CTGGTCGGTAGCAGACTGTCGCAGCTGCCCATAGTTAGCATGACAGACTCATCTGCAAGCACTCAGCAGCTACTCGTCAAATTGTAGTGAAACTAAAAATTCCACCTTCTGAAATGTTTTGGTTTCAGCAAGCTGCACTTTTCACAGTTTGTGCACCAGTTGGAGAATAGTTGGCAAGTGCTTGCAGAAAAGTTAAGAGAAACCAATAGGAAGGAAGTTGAAGTTAGAAAATTCCTTATAAACATTTGTGGTTATAAGGAATTTTTTAAATACTACTTGTTCCATAAAAATTGTCAGATAAATACCTTAAGATTAGTACAAGTCCAAAGTTACCAAGCGGCCTTTGGTTGTGTCAACACAGAAATAGGAATATAATATAAAGAAATCCCACAATCCAAGCGACTATGATGAGATGTGCTCAGGAGGGAAAATATACATTTGAAATTTCTCCATGCCATTTATATTACCAAACTCTACATCAAATTTCTCCTAATGTCTACAGAGTTACATTAGTTTGTTTATTTTAAAGTGATGTCTTATGAGTCTATGATAGTGTAGACACAGTGTAGCATTCCTCTGGAGTTGAATATAATGAGCACTGGAAGCACACCCGACTGTGGTCTTCTCTTGTACAGTCTCCATGCAGTTCTCATAGGTATGGGTAAAATGAAATTGATGCAACAAATGTGGTTTTAAATAAACAGATTTTTATCACCCCTTAATGCCTGTGCTTTTAGAAAGCATCAATATAAAAATTATAATATATTAAGGAAGCGAGAGAATAGCCAGTTAAATAATTCCTTATGCAAAACTAGATTTATTGTTCTTCTGTTGCTGCTAATTTAGCCCACAAACACTAAAGTGAACCTGAACGCAAAGGAGAATGAGAATGTGTTCCTGGTGAGAAACCAGGAACACATTCATCAATAAAGCCCAGCCTCTTGAGCAAATTGTGATAAGTGGTTATGCTGGAGTAAATGCATTCAGGGGCTAAATTACCACAAATTTTTAGAAAAGAGTTCATGTGAGGAGAGGCTATCTGCAGTATGCTACAAAGCCTGCAACCCCTTTTTGTTTACCTATAGAGTTTTAGTCATTGCACAAATGTGGTCTTGGATATTTTTACTCTGTTTCTATAATTACGTCTGCAGAATACCCAGCATTTTCTGGAAAATGCTGTGTGGGTGTTTGGCTATTGAAATCCATTTCCCAAAGCATTTGAATTATGCAATGCATTCCACCTGCCATAATATTTCTTGATTAGACATTTCTGACAACAGTATCAAATCCCATTCACTACTACCACAGTGACAGCACAGAGGCCTGGTGCACCATGTCCTAAATAGCAACAATGTACACATGTGTGAGGATTTGGCAGTGTTTTAGTATGAACACCAACTCACTGTGGTTGCTGTGTGAATATCCTTCCAAACTACCGCTTCCCTGGAAAGATCAGAGAGTTCAAAGAGGTTGTCCACCACCACCTCGCCAATCATATCGTGGCTGGTGAATCGGTCAAAGTCGTAGACGCTGAAATGCAGCTTGCGGTTGCAAAGCTCATCATATACTACGGGAAAACAGAAGGTCTCATCAAATGTGGGGTTTAGATTCTTGCGATGAACTCGAGTCTGGAACTTCTTCTTTCTCTCAGGTAGCAGGTAGATCTTCACATACGGGTCAGAGGTGCCTGTGAAGTCTTTGGCAGGCAGATCCAAAGCTTTCAGGATCCTCACCACCAAAGCCTGCTCCTCGTAGTCATAACGAAGCGAGAAGCTTAGTTTTCCGCAAGTCTCCACGGGCTCTTTGGCCTCTTCTGAGTCCACAGACTTCTGCTTGTAGAGTTCAGGTTTTATTCTTCCGATGCTGACAGTAGAGGACTGGCGGAGAGGCACTGTGTCCATGGTAAAGTCAACACTGGTGACATTCTTCTGACGAGGCAGGTGGCGCCTGAATGAATTGTGCCTGTTGAAAAGAGTATCACAGAGCATCAGGTAAATGTCTCATTTGCTGTGTGTTTGTTGTCATGAAAGAGCAGCTTTTTAATGATTGGTACAAAGGGTTTATCAGGGCTGCTAAATATCTCACAAATAAAAGTTGTTGATGATGATGATGATGATGATAATGATGATGTTGATTATTATTCTTGAGGAAAAAGTCTAAAAACAACATCTAGTATAGACACCTTTAAATATTTAATAAACTACCACCTGATGCTCACAATGCAAAATTAACTAAGACCCAAAATGGCGATAGTATAAATACTGTCCTATATGTTTTTTTTTTAAAATTCCCATTTACCCTGTGGGCGGTCTTTATCCTTTAAGCTCCACAAAATCTCTAGATCTTCTTTCAACCCTTGGTATTTCTCAAGCTTCTTGTGTTCCTGATGTTTCTATTGCTTCCTCTGCTCGTCAAATGCTACTATGTCCGGCTGGTAGGTCATCACCAGTTTGTCTGTCTGTATCAGGAAGTCCTACAGGATCTTAGCTTGGCCATTCTCAACTACCCTGGGAGGCGTTGCCCTTGATACTTGATACAAATTAAAGAAAAAAAAAGACTTGAAATATTTCATTTTAATGAATATAAATTATATAAATGTTTATCTTTTTGAATTAAACTATGAAGAGAGAATAAATTTTCACAAAATTCTATTTTTTGAGACCCACCAGTGTTGTACGTATCGCTGTGAGCCAAAAACTCAAATTTGAACTGCTCTAAGCACTCGGTTTCAGATAGTTTTTCTAATCTTGGATCTGTATGATACAAAAAGCTGTTATCCCTAATATGGCCCTAGAGCAGAAGCCCCACCCACTTGTAGTTAAAATCTTTTGTTTACGAGGGGCAGCCAATCAGAGGTTTGCTTAAAGGGAGCTTGTTTTAGACATATGATCAATTTGCATAACAGGTCAAATCAACAACCTTGATTTCTGGGCACCTAAAAAGACTATGTGACATATTTTAAATCCCAGCTAATTCTCTAGCTGAAAATAGCTGGTTTTATCAAACACATGGTACCAGGTGATATTAAATCATGAGTGATCAAACTGACAAATTGATTTTTGCCACCACTGGTGTTGGTTTGAGGAAATGAAAACACATCTCCGGCACTCAGATTTGAGCCCTCATTCCAATAACCTGAATGCTGCAAATTTCGGTGAAGTTGACATCTTTTGAGAAAACCACGTCTGTATTTGACTCGCTGATCTTGTCACCTAGCAACTGGCCCTCCTCCTTTCTGACCGTAAGACAATCACAGCAGCCTGACAGCCATGGCACAGGAAGCACAGCTGAAGATTAAATACTACACTGAAATATTGTAAACAGCACAGAGTGCAAGGTATTGCCAGCACAAATCTCAAAGGAAAAGGAAAGTGTGCCTGATATACCAACTGAACATTGATTAGCACGATTTGTTTTGCTCCTCATGCTTTATGATTTTTGTGTGTTATCAACCTTTATTTCTCTTTGAATCCACCAACACACACACACACTCACTCCATATGGGGTTATTGACATCTTCCTTTGTCTTCCTCTTTCTCTGTGTTTTCCTAACTCCTAAAGTTACATCTACAATACCCTGCAAAAGTTAAACAACCTTTGGACTCCAAACTTTTGCAGTGTATGGTTTGCCACACAATAGATAAAAGTTACATTTTGTGTCCCATTAGTTGTCTAGAAACCAAACACTATGATGTCAGTTAGCATTTTGGCCACCATCATTTTGTTCCTTTGAAACCAGAAGTGAACTTATAAAAAGTAGACGGCTAGGTTATCAGCTAGCTCTAAGCAAGCTACATATAAGCTGTAAAGAATTTGTGCGATGTGCAGACACATACCGGCTAATTAGGTACCATTAAATACTAAAATTCCACTTGTGAAAACTGAAGCACAAAGTTCCTTGCTGTCTACACAGCCAGCCATTTGATTAGTGAGATAATCCATTATGACTTTGAGGTTTATGACTCAAAGTCGTGGATGAGGTCTAGCAGATCATGATCAGCTGCAGCCACCTGTATTGGACTCCCTTTTAGAACCACCTCAACTGTCAGCTAGAGGAACTGCAGTTGTTTTTGGACCCCAGAGTTGCCCTGTGATTTTAACACAACTGTCAATGTGGCCACGCCCATAAGTGTAAGCCTTAAAAAAAAAAAAAATATTAAAAAAGACCCTTTGTATAGTTATGGAGCAATAAAGCATTTACAATGACGAAAACATTTCTGTAACAGGGTGTAAACATGTTATTTTAATGGCACAATGGGAATCTACTGGGACTGACTCACTTTTGGAGCAGGTCTCTAGTGGCCATTTGAAGAAGTGCACTTTGTCAGTTTTTAACTATGTATGTTGTCTTGATACAAAGAGGCCAAAGCAAAATATGAAGAATTATTTTAAAAAATTGTCTTTACTATTGAATATAGTTGAAAATCAAACATATATGATTAGCTTAAACCTCATCCCGATGTTTTTCATTTCCACCCTTATTCCACAAAGTTCCACCTGTGCTCTGCCACTGTTTGGCTTTGTTACAGATGCACAGTTACACATAAATGTCAGGGTCAGAGTCAATCAGAGGAAGAGTTGGTGGTGGTCTTTGCATAATGTGGATGTCAAATTTTAACAGCGACAGCTGAGGACAGAAAAAAAGCGTGTCTGTAAATGTCACCGAAACACGGTGGAAACTCTGCAGAGTTTCTATTACATGATTATTTTAGTTTAAACTTTTACCTGCCAGTGTGAGGGGTAGGCTTCCAAGACTGAATCTCCAAACAGAAAATGCTTTTGGTGCTTGGCAAATGTTAATTGTGGATGTCGAACCAAGTTAGTCATAAATTCTTAGAATAATTTTAATAATTAGTCATTGTTTCAAATGTCAAATTGTTTTCTATTTTTCGGTTCCAGCTTTTCAGCTCTGAGGATTTGTTTCTTTTCTTTGTGACACTGAAATAAAATCCCAGCTTTGGACTCTTGGGTTTCCATAAAACTGTTTGAGGATGTCAGAAATTGGATTTCCTGGTTTTCCAAGACTATATCTACTATTTCTTTGGTGTTATAACTTCATTATACTATAGGGTGCTAGGCTTTTCTTTTAAACCACAATTAGCTCTAAAACATTATTTTTGCTTGAGGCTGTGAGGTATTTGCTTCTTTTGGCTTTTGCTGTCAAAAAAGTAGGCGGAGGAATTGAGAAGGTAGGTGTTGTAATCTTTAACCTATCCTGTCTGCCTAACTGGTGGGTGTATAATTCATGGAAACCTACGCCGTAATATCATTTAATTAACAAGCCCTAACAACAAATCAAAGCGCATGTCAATACCAGCTTCCTCTGAGAAACTGAGCACAGCTGCCTGGTGCGTCTCACAAAAACCCAACCTTCCACCATGACAGCTCCCACCCCACAGCCATGCTAATTATGGACCTTCTAGTTTAAACACAGTACTGGAAAACAAAGAGGAGAAAGAGATGATTGTTTAATGACTGAGGTCTTTACCAGAGCAGCTTGACTCACATGTACAAGTGATTATAGGGTTCAAAGTGCAGCAAGAAGATGTGTCAGATATGCGAGAGAATCTCATTTTTGTGATGTGTAACAGCAGCAGCTATTCAAGGTCACCAACCAGTCACTGACATGTGCCACACTACCTCGAGGACAGCAGCAGCAGCCCTGTCACGAACTGTCAGGACAGTTTGTGCTCTGTGTGAGCTTCTGTTTTTTTTGTTTTTTTTTCTTGTAGCATGGGTGGGGAGATGGACAAAACAAAAAAGATCTTCAATATGTTACACTTAGTTGCAAGCACAAGTGGCCTGAGTGCAGAAGCAGACTAGGGAGGGATTGGTTCATGTGAGGGTACCTGGAGGAGGAGGCTGGCTCAGTGGTCTGCCTCTGGATTTTAGCCTGCTGGCTGAGCTTCTCCCTCAGAGCTGTCTGCACCTCGGCAGGGATGTCTGGAGATGTTTGGCTGATCTTCATGGCTGCCTCCAGTAGCTTAACAGAGCTCCGTCCATTCACCTTCACTTCAGGCGGCTGCTTCTTTTCCACCTCCGCCACTTTAAACTCGGTAACCGGCGGGGAGTTGGGTGGAGGTGCCTCAGGGAAACCTCCACGGAGCACATTTTCAGCGTGGGCTGACAGAGCCTTGCTCCTCCAGATGGGCCAACACAGCTTCCAAAAGACAAAGAGAGAGACTACCAACAGGGCGAGGCCACAGAAACCCACGACCACAGCAAGGAGACTAATAGAGATGTCTACATACAACCAAAGGACAAAGACAGGTGACACATAGAAAGGAGGGGAGAAGTAGGCGAGGGCACAAAATATGACCAACAAACATGCAAGGGAGAAAAAGGGAGAGAAAGCAAGCTGTAAGAAAGAGGGGGCAGCAAATGCACCTGTTTCATATAGAAAGATCATATAAAGGTCATAAAACCACAGTTTAGTGAGGAGACAGCATCAGGAAAACAGCATGAAAAGAAAAACATCTGGCGCTCATGTCTCCTCTTCTGGCTTCTATTTAAAAGCAAAGTTTGCACCCGCTGTGCAACAGTATGCAAGGACGCTTAATTCAGCTCACAAATCCAGCTTTTCAATCAAGCTGACACTAGAGTTAAATTTCACAGACTGCAAATTTACAAAGGAAAGACAGCTGAAGGGAGGAGAATCATTTCGTCCTCTCAGTCTGTTTCCCACCTGTTGCGGTTTCAGTCAGTGTGGACTGAGATGCGTAACAGGTAGACGCTTTAAGAACAATTTTTAAAAAACGCAGTAAAATAAACGATAATAGTGGACTAGTAAACTTTTAACAAGTTGGTGATTAGTTTATCCACCCCCCACCCCCCCGAAACTCTGCAACTACTGGGCGCGATTACTTTAGGAGAAAAAAAGTGATTAATTGAGGGAAGAAAATAATGACTTTATTCTATTTACCTGCGTGTCCTTTACCTGGTATGTTGCTCTCAAGGGGGAATATATCCGAACATTTCTCCCGGTCTACGTGTCCCGCGAGACAAAGTTCCGTAACGATTTGGAGAGCCCTTTGGCACAGAGTGACGCTGTCATCCGTCCGGACATTCATGTCTCTTCTGTTAAGCCATTGCACTCCGGAGGAGCCGGGAGGGCGGCGGTTCATTTGGGCACCTTTTATGCGCCGCAGAGTGCAGCCTGTCCGCGGGAGACAGTGGGGAAGCGCGCAGAGTCCTGATCCATATCCAGCGCGTAACGAGGAGCGACTGGCCACACGCGCTCCCTGCGTTTGAAAAACAGCAAGCGGGGTGCTCGAGTCCAACCCTCCCTGCGTCCAATAGCGATGCGCTTTCGTTTGATACTCAATCCTGTTTGTCGGGGTTTGTAACGGGATTACTTTTTCGAGTACTGACTGGAGTGTTCTCCAGGAGGGACAGACGACCTCGCTGTGTCCCCGCCTTTCGGCCAACGCATGTTGGTTTACAGGCTCCCCGGGTCCCCTGTGGCCCTCGGTCTGTTGTTATGAAGATGTCAAAGCCAAAGAAAAGTAACACTTTCCAAAATGCATCACAGAGCTGGAAAAATAAGCTTACATACAAGCTACCCCATACATACGGTATACGTGTGTTTTGTCATATATTTATATAAATATTTGCACAAATTAAAAGGTTAGAAAAGTTTTTTCAAGTCAGTCATCAAATTCATATGTTTTGAAATTGTGCGTCACCAAAGTCAGTTTGCGTTTTTGTGGTTATTCCACCATATTGTGAATCACTTGACCTGTGATGGGGGTTTTTTTCTAACTAATTACTAATTGTCCAATTTCAAAACCTTAATTTCTTGTAAAATCATTGTACTTGCTTTTAGTACACTTGAGACTTGCACTGTGATTGCTCACAGCGTGTTGTAGTTTTTTTCTATGAACCATTCAATATCATATACTCAGTAATGCTTAAGTAATGCTTGACTCATGAGAATGATTAATGTAAGATGTGTGATTAATTTTCTCACCATTAACAAATGTGAAGTTAATTTAGATCATCCATTAAGAGATGATAATTCACTGTTACCTCAAATGTGGACCGACATGTGAGCAAGTTAGCACCTTATCAGTACATAACAGTTTATTTATGTTACTGTGTATATCTTTCACTGTTGATTTGCATTTGATTAAAAACATGACTATTTCTATAAAAACATACATGAATCTGCTCTAAAAATGAAGCTGCAGAATACACAAGTGCCATAAATTGCAGTTCCTCTAATACCATTTGAGGCTGTCTCTAAAGGTGAGTTAAACTCCATACACGTCCATGTTAAAACACCCAGGTTTACAGCATGTTTACAGCCGAGTACAACACGTACCATCAAAGCTTAAAGTTAAGTTTAATTTCTCAATTTGACTGGTAGGTGTGCTGACACAGGCAATTGGGGCTGATAGGCATCTGTCATAGCCAACAGTTTGTAATTTCTATGTTTTTTGAGTAAAAATTTCAAGAAAACACATCACTTTCCCTTGTATTTTGATTAGAGTGAAGATTTAAGACTGGGTGGGCCCCATGAGTTTTTCTGTTTTTTAAGGGGGCTGCAGCACTTTTGACCTTGGGAATGGTTGGTCTAGATTAATTTGAGGTGAACTGCATCTTCTTGCTTCAAAAAAACAACATGGACCAACATGGCAGTGGCTCAGACCCTAGCAATGAGGCTTCAAAATGCAAGGAAGCCAAGACACAGCCAAGAAAACCAATTGGTGACATTATAGTCGCTGCATCCATCCATCTTTTATATACAGTCTTTGACAAATGCATAAAGTCTGAAATAAAAGTTTTACATAACTGAAATCAAGCTGCTTTTGTCACTTATCAACTCGTGTGAAGTGAGCGTGCCTTTGAGGTGCGAAACATTCACGTACAGATATGAAGGCTTTTTTATTTGCTAATGGTAAGCAACAGGAAATCATTAAATCATATGTCAGCATGAGTCACGCATTATTTTAGTGCTACTTGGGTATATAATTGTACCCTTATTGGAAAGTGTTACCATCCAACCAATTATTCTCTTTACAGTTTATTTTAACACACATTTCAAATTGCTGATTACCTATTGACAATGCGGTCTTCTGTAATTGTACCCATGTGACCAATGATATAGTTATTAGTCTTTAATTTAATTATTTGTTGTGCATGTGTATGTGGAAAATTGACCGTTAAATTCACTTTTCTTATCCACAGGTAGTTGGAGAAAAAAAAAGGCACAGAATAAAATTTACATGTCATTCAAATAGTGAAAATGTTCAAGGATCTTCATCAATAGCATTGCAAAGATAAGGTTGCAGCCTGTATTCACATGCCAGTGGGGGGCACAAGACTGTAGCCAAGGGAAATTGCAGTGGAAAGAAGTGAAGAATAACAGATGTAATGAAAGAGTGACATACAGCTGAGGGTGATTCAGAAATTTGAAGCCATGGTTACTATGGTGTAGCTGTCCTGAAGGGATGGTATCAACAAAGGAAATGAACCAGAACAGGAAAGAGATTCCAAACCTCTTCACCATCCAGCCAGAGCCATGTGATAATTAAGACATGTTATGTATACAGGACCAAGAGGAAATTCAAGTTCAGGATTTAATATCTTTACAAATGAGAAAAGGAACACTGAACATTTTAACCCAGCCTGGTGACATGAAAGAGCCAACAATTTTATCAGTTTTTTTCCTTGCTCTGCATAGACTACTAATGACACCGCAGGCCTCATTCTAACCATCTTCTTTTATGTGCATTGCAACATAACATGAAAAGTTGAAAATATGTAAACATGACACACATCTGAAGCAGCCCCTCTCTTTATATGCACTTCCATTATAGCATGTAATTTAAACTGGTGAATGGACAAAAAGATTACATGCAACATATGGACAAAAGTACCAGGCCACCTACACATTACACCTACAGGAGATGCTCTGCAGTGGAAACACATGCCTTGAAGCTCCCTTGAAGTGCAGGAGTCTTTGTGCTGACGTTATTGCAAGAGGATGTTTGAAGTTCTGCAGTTTATGTTGATGACTATTACAAACTATGCTCATCAGCACTCCTTTCCCCACTCTGTACATTTATGTGATCTGCCCCTTCATCAGAGTTGCTGTGGTTCCTAAAGCTTCCACTTTGCAATTATACTGCTTAGAGCTGTTAGTGGAACATCGAGGAGGAATCTTTATATTTATAGGCCTGGTATTTTTGCCCATATAGTGTATAATGTTGTATCTTCATTCATTTAAGCTGATATATACATATATGAATGTAAACATTTTCAAAGAATATTTGACTGGAAGCTACTGTGTCGAGTTCTGTAAACCTTACTATATAAACAGGTCGTCACTTGTGTTTATGTCTTTTAGAAATTCAGCTTAATTCAGTTTTATTTAATTCGATTCTTTGAAGAGATACCTCCAGCAAAATAGCTGCTGATTCATTAGCATTATGCACTCACCAGCCACTTTGTTAGGTACTCCTTGCTAGTGCCAGGTTGGACCTCCTGCTAACAAATATCTGGTACAAAAGTAAAGTTATATTACCACCTCAATTTACGTGCAACATGGATCAAAAGACAGTATGGGTTGCAAAGCAGCTTGCAGGCGCAACTGTAACTGTTGGCAGGCTTATGCAACCGAAATTGAAAGACATAATTTAAATTTGCCAGATGGAAGCAGAAAACTGTATCAATTGATCGAAGCTTTGAGGTCTTCCTGAACTAACGATAAATTTTTTTTTCCTTTTAACGCTATTTAAAAGTCTTTTTGAGCAGCAGCATCAGATTAAATCAATCAATAAAATTCATCCATCTCTTTGCATTATCTGGACATTAGATTGGCTCTCTTCACACTGAGCATCAAAGCCTCGCAGAGCTGTTAGTGTGGCTGTTTGAGAGTCTTTTTTTCCACCCGTCACAGCTTGAAATACCAGATGATTTTGAGAGAGTCGTCACTCCTTTCCACTCAGTCTTGTTGCTGATTGTAGAAAAACATTTGTGTTAAAAATGGTCTCCACTCCCCCATAAGAGCGATGGATCAGATGTTTGAGCATCGTGCCCAGAGCAGAAAGCTGTTTGGCAGACCTCTATAACTGGGAATTAACCAACAGGAGGGCAAAATAATCAGCTGCCGCACTGAACTGCAGTTGTCTAAGCCAATTTGATTCAGTATCATTAAATTGATATAAACCGCATGTATACAGCCAGCAATCACATGGACTTTAGTGTAATCATTTCACTGGACAATGCCCCATAATAAGTGCCAAAATTTTTAAGCAATCCTTTGCCATAAGCTTTTGTGTGTTCAGTAAAATAGGGCCATCTATTGCCTCCATGTATTTCCCATTTCCAACCGCAAATCTTCTGACATCAGGGACGTAAATACCAAAGGGGCTGTCTCCCAGACAACAGCGCATACAATTTCAGTAAACTGTCTGTGACATTGCTTTTGTCTTTCAGTTTATATCTTCTGTTTATGTCTAGTGTAGCATTGTGGAGAGAAATAATCAGTATTTGTTCTCCGGCTGAGCCTGCTGGGATACTGGAATATAGATGGAAAATCAGCTGTGCTTTAAACAGCATTTCAAAGGCACTTGTTGGTAACTAATCGGTACACAGAAAAGAAGGAACACTGGATGATGAAGGGTTAGTGCGTGATTATGTCAGTGCTAACTTGAAAACACAAAAGTAATCACTGTGCACATCATTTCCCCCATTGGCATTTGCATTAGGCTCCCAAACACAAAGAAAGGAGCAGGAAAAAAGAGAGAGAACGTAGACTGTGCCTCTTCAAATTTTAGATATCTTATCAAGGCTGATTTACATTACAATTGCATCTGCGTCGATTCTGTCAAAACAAGTTTGGCTAGGACAAAATATGAGTTGTAAGAATGAATGTTATGGTTTTATTGCTATTTTACAACTTAAGAGCAAGAAGATCTCATAATGCCATAATGGACTTTTAATGAGGGACTCCACAGCATTTTTATGCCCTTAGTCCTGTGTATTCAGACAATGCCCCTCATTTTGATTGGCTCTCGTGTACAAAAGTACAAAAGAAAAAAAATGCTTTAACGGTACTTAGGAGTGTCAGGGTTTTTTAGAAACAAAATATTGATTATTATTCCCCTCCGCGAATCGCTACCTTATCGTGGTGGAAGGGTTTGTGTGTCCCAGGGATCCCAGGGGCTATGTTATCTGGGGGCTTTTGACCCCTGGTAGGGTCTCCCATGGCAAATTGGTCCTGGGTGAGGGACCAGACAAAGAGCGATTCAGAAGACCCCTATGAGAAAACCATCGAGGGAACAGTTTACCCTGCCCGGGATAGGGTTACCGGGGCCTCGCCCTGGAGCCAGGCCCGGGGAGGGTGGCCAAGGGTGAGCGTCTGGTGGCCGGGTCTTAGTCCATGGGGCCCGGCCGGGCACAGCCCAAAAAAGGGACATGGGCCCATCTTCCCGCAGGCCCACCACTCACAGGAAGCGCCATAGGGGTCAGGTTCATTGTGAGCCGGGCGGCGGCCAGGAGCGGAGGCCCTGGCGGACCGATCCCAGGCTACCAAGACTGTTCATAAATTAAGTTAATGAAAATGCACAGACTGTGTGGTGAAGAGAAGCAATTCCTAATTTTGCCTGCCTTTCTTAGAGAAGTCTTAGAGACTTTTTTCAGTATAGTAAACATCTGACCTATACATCAGTGTACTGGAGAATTATTGAACATGTATGTGAAATGATTAATATAAAGTACCTTGCTGATCTCTCTCTCTCTCCCAAAAGTAAGTTACTACTTCCCACAGTGTTGAGAGCATAATCTGGTGACTTTAACAGGGCAAACTGGTGCATAACGAGACTTAATGCTGATACATGGCTACTTGTATTGATTAAACAGAGGAAACTAGAAATAAAAGCCAGCCTCTAATTCAAGCCAGCTTCAAATGAAACCTTTCTTCTTGCGGTTCAGGTGAATAATAGCTCTGCAGTATTTGCAGAAATATGGCATGCAGATTTTAGATGATACTGAAACAACTCCACCGTGCATTTTTAATAGTTTTTCTCACTGCTCATCCTTATAAAAGATGATGTGGTATACTTAGAGTGGTGACCTAACACAATTTATCCACCGGTCTTAAATAAACAAATGAGAATGGAATACAAAAACATGTCCGTTTGTGTGTGTCTAGTGATTATAGAGAGAAACAGGACTGCAAAAGTACATCATTTAGAATCCCCATTTTTGTCTGTGTATAGACAGACATAGAAATATACAGTTTTAAACTAATTTACTTGCAATTATGGATGTCAGGTGAGTTTTTTATTATTATTAATAAAAGGACTGAAATGGTATTGTAATTGAACAATCATTCATTAGAACATTGCACAGAAGAGAATGAAATATTACACAAGGAGCCTAATTTGTTAAGCTCATTCATTATTGAGCAAATGACTTTTGTACCGAGTGTTGCTGTTCACACCTTGTTTACAATCTTGACTACCATATCAACACTCACACATTCAACTCTGGCCTTGTTACAAGACACTTAATTGTGCTGAAAACAAGAGAAGGCAACTACAAATGGTTTGAATGAAGAATGGAGCTAATGGTTTCCACACCTGGTTTATTATTCCTCTTTCCCTCCTAATGCACTTATAAGCTGTACAGTAATGGAAGACAGCGTGCCTCTAATTTCATAACTGGAGCCCTCATTGACATCATTGTCTTTGATTAATTATACTGACTTGGAACATCGGCTTCAGAGGAAGATTACTTCAACAAGGTTATGTGGTGCAACTGGATCCATTTATTCTCTCTGTCACGACAGTATCTTAAAAGTCAAAACTGATCTCCAAAGTTCTCTGTGCAAAATTGGCAGGAACTGTCTTGACATGGGTCAGACATGCCTCTCCCGCAGGTCACTCCTCATTTAGCATTGACATAATGGAAAATGACTGTTCCCATAATTCCTGGAAAATCACGATCCTCTGCCACTGTACGGTCCTGGGAGGGCTTGATGCATATTTTATGAGATAAGTTAATTAGCATATGTCTGGCTACGGTTGTGAGCCTTGACCCAGGTGTCTACTTCAGATAACACAACGCAGTAGGCTGACAGTGTTCTCACACATCACCTTCAATAATCAAACAACATATGGCTGGCCGATCTGCTGGTGCAGATTGCCACCCACGAGAAACTCCCACAGAAAGTTATTAGTCGTCAAGGCTGCTATAAACATGACAAACGAATAAGTAGGCATTGACTTTTGGAAAAGAGGGGAGAAATGAGTCATCTGGATCAAGTTGTTGTTTTGCAGACACATTAATGTCTTGGTAGACAAGTGGGCAGAGATATTTGTTTTCATCCTTCTTTAAAAAATTGCAGTGTTTCGCAATGGGAACCAACAGAGAACTTGTACTTGTAGTAATAAGGTTAGGAATTGAGCTACTTTTGATTTACAAAGGAATTTATCATTGAGCTTGACTTCATATTTTCATTAGAGTGCTACCTGTGCATGATACACACAGGTACCACACAAGGCCATCTTACGACAGAGGAAGGCTTAACCAGTAACACAATTGCTACAAAGCCTGTGCGCAAAGCACCTCTTTTCTTACACTGCACACTGTTTTTGGCACAGTATTCTCCATGTGACAATGCAAATATCAGGTAATACCACAATATTATAATTTAAGGTTTTCGTAATTTAGTACTGCATGCTGTTATTTTCCTCAGACGTACCTATATGAGAGTTTTTGCCATCCTGTCCAACCCTAACAGAAGCATTTAGATTTCCAGAATGTACAACTACAAAATTAGATTTCGCTAACGTTGTGTAAATGTTGAGGATCATCTATACGATGTTATCGACTTATACAGAGATGAATAAATATTCCAGTGATTGTAGAGCTACAGCGTGGACATTTCACTGTAGACGGAAGCATCAAGTAGTGCAACCAAAGCAGAACAATGCAAGAATGTAATACATAATTTATTGTCTTATGGTTTCTTTTTTTTGGGTAAATCTTCACAAAGACTTTGCATTTAAAAGAGTGATGTTGAGTTTATGAATATGAGGTCATAGACTGTGATGAGCACATGTTTTGCCAGTCCAGAAATGACCTGGGTCCTTATCTCTAGTGCTACAATTTATACAATTGAATTCTGTGCATAGGAGTAATGAATCATTCTTGGCAACGGGGGTGCAAGGGCATCTCAGAAAGCTTATCGAACTCTGGTCTGAACATATCCTCTGCAAAACTCCAAGGCATCCACTAAAGATTCCTCTTGTGGAGACTCAAGCAAACTAAAACAAGTAAACTTTTTTTTCCCCTCTTTAACTGTTAAGTGTAACTTTCTAAACAGAACTGAAAATCCTTTTGTAAATACTGGACATTGGACCACATTTAGATTTCATGTTGAATGCCATGTCTGGTCTCCCTTTAGACCAGACAAGGCTGTTCTAATATTTCTGTGACTTGTTGCAGAGAATTTCAAGGGTTATACTCAAGTAATGTGCTGTCAGTTTGCTATACTTATTCATATAGTGTTTGAGAATGTTATACTGACATTTTATTTTATTTTTTTATGAACCCGGTCCACATTCCTTAGTTCTTTTAATTCCTCAGTGTACCAAGCATAACCTTTTTAAATGCGGTTTCATGAGAAATAATTTGTCCTTTGAATATAGGTGTTTCCACACAATGCTGACTCATTCACCTCTGCATTATTGTACTGCACTAATAAGAATTAGTCTCCCTCAGTCTGCGCTTATATTGGACAAACTATCAGCTGGTGATAGTAAAAGATTAGGATCTATCTGTGTATCTGTATGTGTGTATCTGTAAGAATCTGTAACATACTACGAGTTTTGTTTCCAAATTTTAATAGGAAAGGACTTATCACGTTTTTATTACTACAGTGTTCAAGGCAGAAACCGCAACTGAAGTGCAGCTCTGACTGAGGAGGAAATATTTGCACTAAAGCTGAGGACATGTGAGAAAAAAAAAAAGTGTCAGGGAAATAACTGTGAGGATTTTTTTTTTTGTAGAGCTAAGGCAGAAAAAGACAGTAATATCATTGAAACCCTTCAGGGAAAGAGTGGGAGGAGAGAGGTGTAGGTGGAAGCGATGTAATGAAAATGGGAGTAACAACACAGCTGGCCAGTCAAGGTAAATTATCGAGGAACACCTCATGCGTAGGTTATAGCACAACCAAAGTAATGAATAGTGAATAAAAGGGCTCTGTTAGTTACTCAGATAAATTTACTTATTTACCATGCAGTTGGCTTGCCCTAAAACACCGTCCTTTATTCATGTGTAAAATAACACGGCTAATGTTGGAAACTGAAACATTCTTCAGTTTCATTCATTGGAGGGCTTCAGCATGTAAGGTCTATAACGCAAATGTGCAAGCAGCACAAAACGTTGTTCCCTGAACAATGAAAACATTATTGTGGTGTGATAAGTCATCTTCCTTACTTTAACACATGTTACTTCTGGAAAAATGTTAAATTTTGTTGTCGATATGAACTACTGTGGGCATTACAGGAATATGATGAATTTTATTTTCCCATAGGTACCCTGTGGCATTCTGTCTGCAATACACTCTTGTCCACATCCATCAAAGTTTCAGTCCTTCAAAAAGGTTGTGTACATATTTTGCTTACAATCATAAAACGTATTGAAAAGTTATCACAAAAGTTTGGCACTTACACTTTAGTCCTGTAGGGAAGTGTTTCTCCAGTTTGCATGGACCCTCTATATGTGTCTTATTTGGGTATCAACAACTGGAAAAGCATTCTAAAAACTACCTTGCCAACAAATAGATTCAGCAGCAAATAACGCCCTTGATTTAAAAGAGGTGATGCCACTGTTAAATGCCAGTATACGTTTTTAAACTGTTAAATTGGCTTGTTGAAGAATAACTCTATCCCTTGAGTTTATTAGAACTACAAGACAGTAGCCCAAAACACATTCTTTTAATAGTGACAAATGGCAACGATGCTTGTTGCCAAGACTATTTCTGTGATGAATGTGCTTTGATGTTTGCTAAAGTGCTACATCGACAAAACCAGAAAGTCATCACTACAAAGAGACTTTCCAGGGGTTTTGGTAGTCCAGAAGCTGCTTAGGAAGTATACTTTTACTGCTTTCCTTGTTTCAAATAGCTAAACATCACATTGTTTATGTATTACAACAAGGACAGGGAGTGCAGCTGCCTGAAATGAAACATTTCGTACTATACCGCGTTGTCCACCTTGAGTCTTTGTCATTTGCATGCCAGTATTGCTTTGCGTGCACCAATTTCTGTCAGTCTTCCTTTTGAAAGTGAAAAATAAAGCTGCAGATCGTAGAGAGCTTCTAAAAGCTGCTTCCGGTAATTATTTAAAAAAAAACTTCTTATGTGATTAACTTTGATGTCTTGTCAAATTATTGTACGCTCTGCAAGCTGGTGTCTGAGATGCTCTGCTCTAAGACTATTGTACAACCTTGAGCATTTCTGTGGGCCCAAGAGAGTGAGATGTCTTCTCTCCAAAAGTTCAGTTTATATCAACTTCAAGAGATGAATTTACCCACTAAAATCTTTAGTCATATCAATAATTTAATCTCATCACCTTAATGGTTTGGAACAAGGGCCTTCACTATTTGGATGAAGCAGTTTGTGAAATATAAGTTGCACCAACAAAATAAAAGGCTGGTATTTCAGTGTGTCTGATGCACATTTAGTAGTAGTATCTGATCAGACGAGGAGTCAGCAGATTGCTACTTTGAAGGACTTGGAATATTGATCTAGGCGTGCATGCTTTTGGCAACATGCAGTGTTTTTGTAATGAAAACACTGACAAGTGATTGCCAAAGAAGCAGAGTCTTATAATAAAATCAAACAAGACAATGCTAGGTGGGAAATGCAAGAACAGCTTATTTTTCGCCTTTGATGTGAAATGTCTGTCACCCCGTCACTTCACTTTGACACAAAGTGTCAGTTCGCACACTGGCTTTGTTAAACACTTTAATTAGAGCTGAAAGGCTTCACTTCAGCCACACCTTGATTGTCTGATTTAAAATTTAATGTGTTGGTGTACAAAAAAAAAAAAAAAAAAAATCAAAAAAAATAAAAAAAATTTTTTTTAATAAAAAAAATA
>VVHJ01022691.1:40543-79391 GCA_015107715.1 Tylochromis polylepis
CTAATTTTGGAAAAAAAAAAAAAAAAACACAAAAAAAACTGAACTCATCTAGGATGAACCTGGAAGAAAAACATAAACTAAATAAAAGTTTTACACTTTCTGGGTAATGAAATCCCACAGTCTTCTACTCCCCTGGTGCAGATTTAAAGGCTTAGGTTGTTTAAATGAGACAGGGAATTTTATTCTCTTGACAATCTTTCCTGTTAACAAGCGGGGTTTCAGAAAACTGTGAGTTCAGTGGGAGCCTTTTTGGTTTTGTTGTGAAATTCTAAACAATTTTAATCTCCTCAAAGCTCTCAAAAAATGGAGAATTTTAATACTGCATGACAATTTCCTGAAAAAATAAATAAATAAATAAAAATGAGAATCAAAGAACTGAGTGATGGTGACATTGTGGGTGCCATCAGTGCTTGTTGAAGTACCTGTTAAGAGGCTGGTGCGTGCAAGAAGGCGCTCCAGATGAGGTTAATTATACACCATACTCATGCTCTACTGACAAATTGTGCTGTCTGTGTATTAATGTCCTAATGTAAAGGGGATTTAATGTTTCAGTTAAAATGTTGTTATTTTCCACTAATTCACAACAGCTTAGAAAGAGGCATAAAGATCATGGGTCAGACAAATGCACAGGAACAAAAACCTAAGTACTGCTAGGTAATTAATGTACGCCCACTCCTACACTGGTGGAAGTGGAATTGTTCTTTTTAATCAAAAATGCAAAATTGTAGAAACACTGTAGTGAGTGACAGTGAATTTTGTTTTTTGTGTATTTTGGAATTGCATTTTTACATTTGACACTGTGTGAATTCCCCTCTTATTTATTCTTCCCGTCATTTTGCGACACAGGCTGGTTTACTTTATTCTCCAATGTACACACTGATATGATTATAGAAATTCAAAACGTTAATCGTCTGGTATTAATGCTTTGCTGTAATGTGGGTGTTTGAACAAAGGGATGAAGTACTAACAGCATCTTAGAGAGCTTATCTGCTTCTACTATTCAAGAGAACAAGCTTGTATCAGAGGCTGGCTTGTTTTGGAGGGGGAGGGGGGGCACTGTTTCCTCAAAAGGGATCATTCAAATTTACTTCAGCATGCTTCCATCAACTGCACTCATAATGTCACAACTTTGCTGGTCTGAATTGGGGTTAAGTAAAACACAGCATGAGCCACCAAACTGTAAATGAGGGGAGGGGGTGGAGCAAAACATAAAATTACTTAAAACAACCGTAGCACTTTAGTCCTTAAGCTTGGCTCCTGCTAAAACGCCAAGTTCCCTGACATGCAATCTCAATGCAGTATAAGTATTTTTTGCACATTGTGTAACTTTGACGTTTAACTAAACACAGATGTTGTGTTTTACTTTAATTGAGAGTTTGGCATGTTTAAATTATGCAGAAATAGCTTGTCTATTCTATTTCTGTGTTTTTTTGTGTTTTTTTTTACTCACATGTCAACTCAGCTTTTAAACTGACTGCTAATTTATTTGAGGAAACACAGTAGTCTTCTTTTTCCTATCCTTCAGCATTCTGTCATGCTGATTTGCCTTTTTTCCCCATCCCAGTATCATGATGGATAGAAGCAAAGCCACACAGCTTATATTGTTCTGGGTATATCTGAAACCAGATGAATTGTCCGCAAACACAGCGAGATTGCTAAATACAGCATACAGTACAGCATTAGCACTGATTGCATAGTTAAGAATTGATTTTGAACATTTTATAAGGGTCATCAAATGCCTGCACTCACTTGTTTCTTGCAGTCAACTCTATATGAAACTTGGGTTATGTGACCTACCAAAGCAACATGTAGAAACACTGAATGAAACAATAGCTCTTAAAAGTTAGCAATTAGAGTATAATGAGAAAATGCTATCAGAGAGGGTTTTTTTTTTTTTTAATTATTTATGCGCGGAAATGGATTCGGTAGTTTACAGCAAATAGATAACCACCAGCATGAGGTCATATATGTGACTGTTATTACTACCACAGAAATACCACAGAAATTCTGCAGAACTCTAAAGAAAACCCAGTTGAATATGTAAGTAGAAAACACTTTTTTTTCATTTGCATGCCCCATCTAACGAATGTGAAATACCAGCATGTATTATCAAATAAGCAATAATTATTTAAGATATGACCTTTGTGACAACAAGGAATAATGAAAATGATGTGCCAACTAAAAGAGCAAAGGAAAGAGCATGCACAAAGTGAACAGTCTTTTCACATTTTGACAGATTTAAATATAAGGCAAAACCGCAGGTATTTCTATTGTTGGCCTACATCTGTTGAAACAAGTGATAACGGAGATGCAGTGTGACTGCAGGGAGTCCGCTACAGTTCTGGCACACTGAGCAGCACATTAACATTTAGATTTATTATGCAGAACTATTGTATACATAGGTTCAGTGTGTCTCTTAATCAGCCTGTGTGAGAGAAGGACTAAACTATTGATTGGTGTTTCATGGATGGAACACTTGACATTTTATTTTAGGACCATCAGGACAACCTCCAAGATAAGGAAAAGAGTAGTGATCCTGACCGCATATCCCCATGTAAATGTTCTGAGGGGGCTGCTGTCATTTGAGATCAATGTGGATGCACACCTATTCCTCTTGAGTTATTTAGTGGGACCTGTGATCACAAGACAGAGGTGGAGGATATTGCATGTAGTTTTAAAGCTAAATGGTTCGTACTAAACCTGGTATTTCCTGCTCTGTCTGACCCTAATTACTGGAAGCAATGCCTAAAACATAAAAAGAAAAAGCTTCTTTAAAGCAGGGATGTACACCACATCTGTTCCTTGGTTGGGAAAGGTCTAGCATTATGAGCATTAATGAACTGTTAAATTAAAATCATCATCAAAGGCCAATTTCACATGGCGAGCAGGCCGTTTTTATGTAGCTCACCCCTAGTGACCGGTGAACATTGAATTTCTGAACCCAACCCTGACAGTAAATGCAGCCTGGAGCTTGTTATTTATATTATTTATGTTAGGTTAGTAAGTTATAGTTTTACTCTTGGAACAAGAGTTTCTGTTGTGCGAGCGATCAGACTTGTGCACAGTCAGACTGCTGCATGGTTAAAAAAACAAAAAACATACCAGGAGTCTGATTGGTTGTCTCCCCTTCATGAACAGTGTCTGTTGTGTATCTGCTGCTGATGTAATTTACACTTTTTTTTGTTGTCTTCCTCTTCCTGACTAGCCTGCATCATTGCAACAGACTCACCCACACCACACAGTTGGTGACATTAACTTATGTCGGTTTGTTTGGGGTTCCTGGGCAACTTTTATCGTAAAATCTTGGTTTAAATGTTGTGAGACAATAACATTTTCAGAACTGTAAGACAAGTGGAAGAAGAGAGAAGCTGGTTTAATTTGCATGCAAAAGACAAAGTGCTGTTACCTGCTTTTGCCCAATTGTAGACAGCAAAACTGATTTAAATGAGCGTCATCCTTTTCTGAATCATTAATTGATGAAAAGCATGATTAAAACATGCTATTCTTAAATGTAAGGTGACAAATCTAATTTACATTGACTATATTTATAGCTTATATAATCAATGCATCTGTATAGCTCATACAGATGCACTATAGATGTAAACCCTTTAACAGAAACATTTAAAATGGAAAAATAAAGGCAAATAAACAGAAGCTTGTTGAAGAATATTATATCAGTAATACAGCCACATGTATTTCTTCTTTATTGGAGTTATGTCCTTGAAATGAAACCTCTTGACAAAAAAAACTCTGCACCTAATTTCATTAACCGTTAGGTTTTGCCAAGTCAGTGAACCTAAAATGATGCAGTTGAACTCTCTGGTCTTCACTATCTGTCAAGGGGGGCAGGTGTGGGAGTGAATCAACCTTAGACCAGGTTACCATTCTGTGGCCTCCAGTCAACCTCCACTCCTCCTCAGCTCGCTCTATTTTATCCTCGGTTTTAATGGCTCTTTTATTTTCTCTCGCATGGTGCACATTTTCTGCTCAGCCATGCTGCAAAATAAAACTAGAAAGGGAGAGACAAAAGCAAATATTTTTGTCATGGTGTTCTGGGTTATTAGATACAGAGTCACATTAAGCTGAGTCTCATTATCAGGGTAAAGACAAACACAAAGAACATTTGGGTTGGAAGTCGCTGATGTATAGTTATGATCATGTCATTGGTTTATGCTAATGGGCTTCTGTGTTTTTCATGTGTGGCCATGTAGCCAAATGGTCACATTGGTATATATGTATATTAAAGTGTTCGAGTTTGTAACTGAGTGCAGAGTAACTCACTGTTAATGCAAGAAAACATAGAAGACCCAAGCAGTAAATATTTCTTTAGGCTTTTCATTGACTTGCAAGTGTTAGAAACCCAGTAGACCAATCACATCATCCCAAACTAATGGTCCATTATGCACATTTCACACGCTTGAAATTTGGTGTAATAATTATCTAATTAATTAATGAAGATCAAAGAAATGCAAGCAAAAGAGAATGAGTTCAGGGTTTTGCCTTAGGCGGCCCTCGGTGACCACACTATGTGATATAAATGATACGCCTCGCGGAATCTCATCTTCCTCCCCTTTAGCAATTTGCACTGCAAGCTATTGATGTTTGCAGCATTGCACGCCACACTGCAGGGTGATATTACTGTGCTGGCAAAAAGGTCCACTTTAACCTGTAATACCTTTTTGTGCAAATAGAAGAGGGAACAGTTTGTGAGTCAGTGACTTTGAGGTGGCTGTTTGGTGGGATTATCTTTTTGAAACTGTTGTGATCTCATTTATTTGGCATTTCCCCTGCCTGCTGTCGTCTGCCACTGATTACTGAAAAACAATACGAGACACAAAGCTGTCAAAGAGCATTAGGACAGGCAAGGATGATGTGCTTTCAGTTAAAACAGAGGTTGTTTTTTTTGTTGTTTTTTTTATATACACAGCACACTTCCAGCTCAGTGTAACTTCACGGCACATAAGCCTGCGCTTGTCTGAAATTGAAAAGAGATTTTATAAGTAAATTTAAAAAAAAGCTGCTACATGCATCTTTATTTGCCTGATAATCTGTTCCTTTGAGAGTTTTTCTCAGTTTTTTGCTTTTTTTCCCTCACAGCTTGACTTCCATGTTGCCCCCCTTTCCTGAAATTCCTTTTCAAGCTGTCAAGTTCTCATCTCAAAGCACAGATAATGTAATGGACCCTCAGCTGAGCCTCACTATTATAATAGAGTGGCCCTGACCTCACAGGCATTCAGAAAGCTACTTAAGCCCCAGTGTTTTTCAGCACTTAATTAAAGTGACACGAGCCTCATTCCAACAGTGTTTAATCAAAGCATTCTTGAAGGTATGACAGTCTTTATTTCATTGAAGTGGACTGCTCATACTCCACTGTTTCAATACAGATGAGTGAAGTTTGAAAAACAGTAGTAATGTGTCTCGTATAAAATGGTAGAATTACGCAGGGACTAAACAAAAAATGTAAACTTCAGAGTCAATCTGAGTGCACGCTATTAAAAATGAATTGGCACTGGGATCCAGTTTGGAGTGTTTATTGATTAATATTTAAGAATTCTGAATGCTGTCAAAGAGGCCCCATCAGCATTTGTAATCAAGCATCACAGTTCAACATTATTAGCCTCAAGCAGTGCTGGCATAATCACTCAGCCAGGTAATATTAAAAGGTGGGCTCTTTCAGGCCCTCAAGTGACATAACTGCCTTAATCAAACAGTTATCACGCAAGAGGCCAGAGGGAGAGGGAATAATGAGAAAGCAATATCCTAGATTAAGAATTAGTCTTTTCTGTAATGGCCCTGTCTCACTGGGTCAATGGTGCATAATGGTATGGCATACAAAACTGGAGAAGAAGATTTGAGGTTGCTGCACTAGAGTTTCATGACTCACACTGATGGGAAGAGAATGGGAACATTTTTTCCCCCGCAACATACCAAGTCGAAAAAAGCCAAATAAGTAAAGAGTACAGGACTCTGAGTTTTCCTGCTCATAAACACAGCAGTTTGCTTTACCTGATAGCCCGTCTGTGTCACTTTGTTTCCTCTGTTTTGAAAGCTCTTTATGTCCTTTATGGCATTTGTGCGTATGTGTGTGTGTGTGTCTGTTTATTGCATTGTTGAATTTAGAAGTTAAGGCTAATTGCCAGTAGTTACTCCTCTATTTAAAAGCTACAATATTGACTGTATAATTGCTGCAAAAAGTGTATTTATTGACTTACGAAAAATAACTATCTCTGTGCCGGTTTAATTTTATAAAGGACTCTTTCCATATTTAAATCTATTTAATATCTTTTGTCTGTTAAGCAACAGCGCTGGACCTAAAATTCCCTTTGGGAGGAACTCTCTCACTCGCTTTCCTTCTATTGTACTTTATTCTTTGCAAGCTGTATTGAAATATTGAAAAGATGGAGTCTAATGCTGACAATAGCTATAAAAGGTTTATGAATAACTTCACATACCACATTTCATCTCGTCTACATTATTCTGTTCCAGTTAGCAAGTAAACTTTGGGGAGAAAAGGTGTTGGCATGTGTTGAAACTGGAGCAGATTAATGTGAATTTCTTTAAAAACAGAACAAAAAAAAAAATTGCCAAAAAATACAAACTATTCATCCATCGTCCATTGAACTGAAGCGAATATAAAACTATTCTATACGTAGCTCTTTCAAAGCCATCTCTTACTGTAAGCAGTATACCAGGTATGCCGTTATGCAACAGGAAGAAGATATTTTTACTCTTTGCTGGCTGTCCGCTGCAATACACTCAGCCTCTACTTCTACATCTGTAAATCTAAATCTAAATATACAGATAAGCTGCAATGTTTAAATGTTTATAATCTATTATTTTAATCACACGTAGCTGATTTCACTGCTTCAGCATGAGCAAGAAGTATTTTCTTATTTGACTATAAACGACTAGAAATTGCATCCATAAAATTCTAAAAACAACAGTGTAAGCAGGGGGAAAATTAATCTTCATGTGGATTTTCTTTTTTTTTTTTGTAGACGAGAAAATTAAGTGTTGATGAGCAGCCACTGTGAGGCATCGTCTGTATAATCTGACAGCACTATGCGGCTCCTTCTTTTTTTTCCCAGCTGCTTCAACCATCAAATCATTATTTTCCCAGACTAACTGTTAATTATGTAACCCCTGTTCGTGTGATAAGATAAGAGATCAGCCATGTGTTTCTTGAATGAGTCACATGTACCAGATATTTGCCTTTTTTATTTATTTCTTTCACAGTTATTGCGCGTAACATGTAGAGACATAATCATCACCCGTCACCCAAAAACATCTGCAGAATGTTTTAATTATGTTTCTTTGAGGTGGAAAGTAAATGGCTCTCTGTAGAGTGAAATAAATGGATTAAATCTTTGTACGCAATGTAAAATGCCTGTTGCAACACAAATTTATACACGGATCACATGGAATTTTACTGTTTTTTTCTCTTTGACTAAATCCAAATTCACAGCACATATTTTGGTATCTTAACCATGGTCACAAACCTTGTCGTATTAGCTTTATTTCAAAATATCAGTGCACCATGAAGTCCTCGGTATTTGTACTGTGTGTACTTTGATTGCATCACTGAATAAGAGTAATTGTGCCACATGACAAAGCACATTAGTAGTCACGTAAAATTAATGAAAATAAGTGCACTGGTCTACGTGTCGGGTTAATGTGTAGTACTCCAAAAACAACCAGAATGTTAACGTGATTGTTGCGTGATACAAAAACATTTAGGGGAATAATACTTAATAACAATTCACACACAGTTCTCACACGTATATCGTGTCTCGTACGTAAAGGGCAACTCTTAAAATCACAAGTCTAGAACAGGTTATCACTGCCAGTAAGAAATAGTTCTCTTGAGTCATGGCACTAACATAAGCTGTTGTTTTTTGGGGGGGTTTTTTTCTTGGATGCAAGCACACATGAGTGTTGCCAGTCACTTGACTATTGGCAGCAGTAGTTAATGACACTGACAGAGACCCAAAATTCAGTTAAATCTTCAATGTCAAATTTCTAGTTTAATTATAACATATTTAAGTGGATTTAATTCCTAAATTAAAGATGTTACTCAAGCCTTCAGATGTTCGTATAGATACAATCAATATCCTTAACCACTTTTCCAACTTTGTGAGCCTGGAGCGTATAAACTGTCCCAGCTGACTAATGGCGAAAGGTGTGCTACACCTTGGAGTCCATCACAGGCCTAACGCAGAGAGACAGACAATGACCAGTTAACCTGACAGACATGTCTTTGGGCTGAGTAAGGAAAGTGGATCACCCAGAGGAGACCCATGCAGGCAGAAGGAGGACAGGGAGAAGGCCCCAGGTTAAAACCTAGGTCCTTTTTACTGTGAGGCTGCCGTGCTAATGGATAGCACTATATAAAGAAAATATAGCCTTGCTTTGTTGTCCTCGTTGGCCCAGTTACTTGTGCAATGCATGTGGTTTTGATAAAGAATACAAATTGTTTTTAAAAAATGTATGAAGGGAGGTTTTTTTTTCTTAATTTAAAAAGAAAAGCTACTCTGTGTGTGTGTAGCTTAGATTTCCCTCTCACAAATTATATTTTCTAAACACAATGGACCTTTCGTTACTGCAGGTTATTTGATCAAACATGTGACCAATTTTAAGTTACTGAAACATAGCCAGAGTGATTTATAGCTCTATATAACAAAGATGATAGCTCTGTCAGTCTAGTGAATTGTGCAGACTACCAGAAATGGGGTTCACAGAGGCCTTGCTTGCAGAAGGGTGACTGAGCACATTCTTGTTTATCTTCTACACAATGAAGTCTTGCTCATCAGGAAAACTCAGCAGGCTAGGCCACAGCTGTCAAAGAGAGCCCCCAAGCCTTTGGGGTTTTGTTTTGAATTTTGCTTTGTGTGACTCATTGTTCTGCTCTGGAGAAGTAAAGTACAGCAGAACCTGTGAAAGTTTAGGGCACTTCCACTTTGAGGGTAGTTAGAATTGAAAAAGCCACTCAAACCACTACCACTGATAACCTGCTTTAATAACACTTTCATATAGTGTCGGGTAATTATACTTGTGTCAGTTTGCAAACTTGCAGTTTTATTTGCATCGGACAGAGCAGTATTAAACCATGAAATAATGCAGTCACTACAGTGTAAGTACATTTTACATGTGAACTGCAAGATTTGTGCGTTCATTCAGCAACCCTGTGATATTGTAGCCAAGATGGTTTGCATGGGCCTGACACTAGTTTTGACCAGCCAGATCAAGGCAGCCTGTCTTGAACTGTCTGTTGCACTGACAAGAGTATTTGACTGTTAAAATCCACACTCAGTATTCAGATCCTCTCATTTTCAGATACATATACTTTTCTTTGAAGCGCACAAGGAGCATATTTCCATCCGCAGTAGAAGGGCCACCTTTGTGTAATACGTAATATTTCAGTAGTGCTTTTTATTTATTTTCTTTCTTTTTTTCTTCTTTGTACTCAACACACTTTCAGAAAAAAAAGATCCCGTAAACACAAAGAAACCGTCATGTTCTTCTGCCCATTTCACTGTGTTCAATGGGTTATTTCCAGATGAAACATTGTCACATAAACCTGTCAAATTCTTTTGGCATAATATATTGATTTTAGAGAGGGACTTTTCATGCTAATCTCGAGTAATCCAATCAGCACTTTTGATGTAGGTCACCTCAGTGTCATACTGCTTTTAACTTCCAAGTTTAGCATGAAATTACTTTGAAAGCTTTTCATCTTTAAAAATGACTCATGCTTCTTGTACTGAATACAACTATTGCAATCATTTTTTATTTTAATTGTTGTGCTCCTTTTTGGACCTTTAACCATAACGTTATCAGAAATCGTTCAAGGGAATAAAAAGAAACCGTATTTAGTTACACAGAGATAATCTTTCAATTGGTAACTAACTTGACAAACTGTTGGTTTTAATAGCTGGTGATTTGTGCCTGTCTCTCCGTGTAGTGACATTAGCAGTTTATAAATACCGGGACATATCAGGGCACACTCTTTTTAAAAAAAAAAAAAAAAAAAATTCTTTGTCACGTCTTTGAGACCTGTGGCCTCTATTTACAGGTAAACACAATACATTAACCCTCCTGAATCTTCATCCCTCACATCCTCTCCCCGCATACACTGTGTCCTATTCATCACAGGTGCTTCCACACACCAAAGAAAAGTACCATCATGCTGACCTTGAGGAAGTCTCGCTCATAAGAAGACTAACCCAGGCCAAGATCTAGGGTCTGTCAGGATGATTTCTTATTCTATTTAATGGAAGAAGTGCAACCCTTTATCACTCCCCAAGTTCATGGTTTGTATAAGGCATAAGGGCCAAACCTGTTTGAAATGGTAAGCTGTTAAGTCAAAAACGCTGTATACAAAAAAGACATGTCCTTAAGAGTCACGGTGATTTAAGTGTGTGGGGAATGAATGGGTAATTTCAGATTGGATTGGCGCTCTTCTCAATAGTAAACTACAAAGCAGACAACAATGTTTGCCTATCTCAGTGACATTTTTCACAGAGGCATTTACTGGAAGATAAGCACGAACGAATACAAAAGAAACTGTTTCTTTGTCCTCGAGATGTCATCGAAGACGACACTTCGGAGTCTTAATAATTTTCCTCCAAAGGTTTTTGATTGGGCTGAAATCTCGTTGTAGGCCAATATGAACAACAGGTCCTAAATTACAGTGTTGTCAGTTGTTTAATATGAACTTTTTTCCCCTGCATTTTCTTTTAAATGTTAATTAATTAAAGATCGCCTAAAATACATGTTTTTTTGGTCCCATTCAAAAAGCCGACTTTTGCTAACATCAGCATCTTTATGTGCTGCACAAAACTCTAGAAAGCTTGTGGTTCATTCCAAAACCCACAGTTCCACTTTTAATTAATCCATAAAAAAAAACAACGACAAAAGAAAAAAAAAAGAACTCTACAAAGCTTCATGGCATGTTTCTGCAGGCACTGAGTGGAACCTCCATATCAGCAGTGGTTGACAGGACTAACAGCCTGACTCTAGAATATACCAATACTGTGATAACATGAATGAGTGATAATTCATGGATAAGTGCAAGTGATTCTTGTGGTTAGCTCCCATATCAAACAGCAGCCTGCCACTGTGCTAGCTCAGCCTCTGTTCTACTTCAGTAAGTTATGATGTAATTTTACTTTCTACCACAATAATGATAAGAGGAGGAGATACCAGCGGGAGCAACTTCCATGGGTAATTTTATCAAATC
The DNA here is from genome assembly GCA_015107715.1 of Tylochromis polylepis. Classification (NCBI taxonomy): domain Eukaryota; kingdom Metazoa; phylum Chordata; class Actinopteri; order Cichliformes; family Cichlidae; genus Tylochromis; species Tylochromis polylepis. Next base: position 51,783 of record VVHJ01022691.1, read on the forward strand.
ACCTTGAACACCTACACCAGCCGTTTTATGCACACAGGACTGAAATTACACCTCAGACATTATAAATCACACGACTGTGTTTATATGCCCTTTTTGTTCTTTTAATTTGTGGCTCACCTGTAGTTTGAAAGAGATTTCCTCGTCTTTAGAAATATCTATACAATATTCTCCAGTGTCAAAGACTTATGAAACATGAATTTGGTGTAAGATACCGTGATAGTATTGCTGGAGATGGGAAATGGAGTAAAACACTTCAGCTTAACCAGCTGCATTACTGAAGTCTACATTCCGGATGGTTAGCTTGCTCAAGTGTTTTAAGCAAAATGTGAAATATATTTGCTGAGGGTACTTCATGGAAAAGTAGTGTTTGCTGCACTCGGATATTGTCATTTAAGGAGCTAATTTCATTTAAATTAAATACGGAAGAGTTTCAATGATTAAAGTACCAATTTTATGTGGCATGTAGTAGAAGAATTAATTAATTGCAAAGGTTTCTTGAAAAATGGAAAAAGGAAACATTGCCAATAATATATAGCAGCCAACAACACATTCATCTTCTTAAATCAAACTTAAGCTTGTATTTAGCGTTAATACAATTGACCATGCGGCCTCATTATATACCATACTAAATAACGAGCATTAAAGAGAGACAAACATGTTTTTGAGCTGTGAGCTAAATGTGTACGACTGATAAAATGCTGATGCTAATTGACTAAAAAGTGGCAATTAAAAATGACCTAACATACCATCAGGTTTTTTTTTGTTTTTTTTTTCAAAACCAGCCTCTATACAAGCTGTGACCAAAACCACAAGCAGATGAATAAAATAAATAAAGCAGCACATAAATGAATAAATGTTAATGCCCCTAGTTGCCAACTTGGGTGGTAGTCTGTGAAAACCCTGCCTTTTTAAAATCCATGCTAATCAAAACTCATCACTCTTGTCATTTTTTTTACATCTGAACACTACTAAGCTGAGCTTTAACAGTGTTCAGATGTGATGCAGTCATTCAGTGCAGTGCTTTTCCACTGCTTCAGGTGCACCACCAGACTGTATTCTTCCTCTTCATATCCTCTCACAGCCGGGTTCGTAATGGTTGCAGATGGCTAGAAGGTCCTTCGACTTCCTCGGCTCATCTCTTATGCTTTCATTACCTCAGCTTTGAGCACTCCATCTTTGGCATTATTGAAGCTAAAGCCAATGGCTTGACTTGGCTTGGGATCACGGCCCTTTAAAACACTAATGCCTGCTTCAGGATGTTCTGTAGGGGAAAAGTCCTTCACTTTGTAAGAGCCCTCTATGCCGTGTGTGCCTTGCAACTCTGTGTCACATTTTATTTTTTGTCTGGCCTCGGGATGTCACTGTATTTGTATCTCAGTGGTCATCTTATCATCACCGACGGATTAACTGACGGATTGCCATCACAGAAACGATTCCCAGTGTTTTCTGAAGAGCCGGACTCAAATGAAAATAAACTGATAATTTTATTGACCCTTTAAAGCCAAGGGGTTGCAGTCATCTGCGAGATTTAATCAGTTCACCAGAATAGAGTATTCCATATCTGCCTTCCTCTTTCCTGCAGGACTTCCACAGCCCTGTTCAGCCCCTATAATGAAAGGCCCCCCAGCACCCTCTCTAAAAATCATTACAATATCCCTCTACCTCTAGGGTCAGTAAACTAATAGTCATTCACCTGTGTGACAGGAAATCTTTCCCACGTCTCCCCCTGGGGCGAGCGAGGTTGTGTTTAAGGTTATAAAGTCGAGTCCGGCCAGAGATGACTGTTTATTGTTTGGACGACTCCTGGTGATTAAATGTTTGTCAGATCGAAAGTATTTCATCACAAATGCAGAGGATGGAGATTACATACATAACCTGCTAATTGCCTGTCTGACCAAAACTGAAAACAATGCAAATTCAGTGCTCTTCGAATATGGAGACACAACAAAGAACAACTTTTATAAATGGTAGCGTAAAAGCGTTGGCACAAAAAACACCCTCAGTCATCGGCTTGTGCTTGTGCCTGTGCATTGCCTCTGGCGATTTTTATAACCACAACTGTTTCTGCCCACTGTTGGCTGAGAATCTGTGGTGGATTTCTCAAAGGGATGGCACAAATACATTCAAAGACGCAAAGGCCCAAGGGCCTCTTTGGGATATTTTAAGACTTTGCACTGCAATGTTAAAATCATTTATGAAAGAAAGTTCATAAAGCAATCGAACAAAAGGAGAGTCAATGATGTGACCTCACTTTCCTTGAAATATCTTCAAAGGGAATACTCAAAAATCAGAGGCATTTAGGTGAAACTCTTAAAGGATGAGGAAAAGCAGCTTAATAATGTCAATGAAGAAGGAAAAAAAAAACTTGTCATTTTCCTTGACGCTTCCAACTGTGGCCATTTTAAGATAAGCCACAGCAGTGCTCAGATATGAGTAATAATCAATGTTGAAACTCGGCACAGTTGAGTCTCAGAGGCCCTGCCTCACCTTTTATCTCACACAGAACACCACACTGCGCTCACTGTTTTGTATTTTCGTAGGGCAAAACAGTTGTGTCCTCTATAAATTGTATCGTCGGGTAACTGCATCCTTCCTACTTCTGTTTTCACCATTGCTTCAGACAACAAGCGTATACCACAGGGAAGGTTATATTCGTTTTCCTTCCAGAAGGAGGAAAAATATATATATAAAAGAAGAAACACCAGCATCAGACGGCTGCAGAAACTGTGAGGTTTTACCTCTGCTGGGTATTAATACCACAGAGAGGAAGAAACGACATGTCTCAAAAACTGACAAACGAGCAGAGACAAATCTATATAAATAATTACTAAGTAGAGTGAAGAGGAGTTGCCCATCATTCAGAGCAGAAGCGTGCGCAATATCTCCTAGAGATTGAGAGTCATCCATCACTGCAAGACTTTAATTTGAGATGTTTAGGACTCTTGCTGATGAGAGCCAGGGAGAGCCTGGTCTTAGAGGTCTGCAGGGTTCTTAGTTGAGAGCGGCTTGCGGGAGGGGGTGTGGGTGGATGAGGGCAAGAAATCACTGCCTTACAAAAAGCACATTTATGCAAGTACAATAGAGACTGCAGACAGAACAACCAAATCCACTGTCTGATTAGCATTCAGATGCTTTAATCGATGGAGGCAAGTTTCTGACAGATAGCTTATTACATCTTAGGGTGCTACAGAAATGAACCCAGACACACTTTAGGTGTCACACACATACACACACTCGGACACACCTCATTTAGAGTGGAATGATGTCAAAATGAGTCCGTTGAGTGAGGGCGGAGATTGAAGAGCCCAAGGTAAAGAGAGCCTGGGGACTTCAAATAATCTCAAGTATTGATTCCGTTTAAGCCCAAGGCTCTTGATGGACACTTACTTCAAAATGCAGTGATAGGTAGCATATCTGTATGACTGATCACTGTAGTTCTACTTACGGTAAAGGCTGCGGACTCTCCATAAATAACAGCTCATCCCTAATCAAACAGAGCAGTGGATCCTAACGTATGATGACAGCTTTGCAGACATAATATCGTAATTTACCACAAAGCACTCAGGGTTGCCATTAAATTTACATGGACACAGTGCAGAGAAAGGCATCAGGAGCTGCTTGACTTTACATTCTCCTGGGCTCATGGTCTCATACGGACAGCTGACAAATTAAAGGAAAAACCTGAACGGCTGACCCTTAGAGTGAGTGGTTAGAGGTATTTTGCTGCCGTGGTTTGGATCCACTTTATTCCTTTAGAGTTAGCAAATCAATACAAAGTTGTTCTGAGTGGTCACCTTTGTTCTGTACTGAAACATGTCTACCCTGATGTGAGCAGTCCCTTTCAGGATGAAGATGCTCTTATTCATAAAAATGAAAAGTCAGTAAAAGGCTTGGGTTGTGGATCTTGCACTCCTCATAGACACCAGATCTCATCTGCACTAAATACACGTGCAATATTTAGACCACTCAGTGCACTTAATGCAGACGATAACAAATGTCTTCGATACTGTCACCAAAACTCTAAATTAACGAACATATGTTGAAAAGTTGCCGTTTTATGCCTCATGTTGAGTTACAAAGACTTGGCGAACTGAAAACACGTCAGAGTGAGGCTTACTCAGTCACTTGATGTCCTTTAATTTGTCACCCATCTATCAGGGCATGAAGTAAACTACTAATATGCATTATTCTGGACATTCCAGATTTACATTTACAACAGGTAGAATAAATTGGTAGTATCTTCTTTTCTTTTTTTTCTTTTCTTGTGGTTCATAGTGTCTTGAGCTAAATTAATTCAAAATCCCAAGAAGTAATCAAACATAATTGTCAGTTGTTGTGATTAGAAGAGATAGTTAAAGAACAAGACATGCTCATCATAATTTTGTTGGTCACTGAGACCTGATTAAGTCCATGTAAATAGAAGGCAGCGTGGTACGTGAAACAAGGGGCTCTGAAATCTGCAAGGATGCCGCTTATTCCTGTTGCAGACAAATTCCACTTATGTAGGGCAGCACTGAAAATCTAAAAGAAAATATACAAACCTGACATTATTTTAAGTCTAAAAGAAAAAAAAAGTTGTTTATTTATTTATGTATTTATTTCCTATAGATTGACTGTCATTTGAAAAGCATTTCCTTCCACCTCACTCTGTCACCAAACTGGCTAAAATAATTGTCCTAATATGCACCTGAGTCAGCAAATATCACTGTCATCACTTAATATACCATAAGTATACTGCATGCCTCTTCATTTATCCCCTCTAATGCAGTTATAATACCTGAGTGGTTGGTGGCTGCATGCCCTGAATGCTCATTTTCTGCACAGTAGCCTCTGTGTACTCAGAGGGTCCAGCTCCTCTTTTTCCTCTGGAAGTGGACTCCTTGGAGCGTAATTTGATTATTCCAAAGCAGGTGTTTTCAGCTGAATGCTGATAAGAAGACTCAGCTCCTCTGACACTAAAGTGAGTTACATTAGATGTGCTTAAAGTAGAGGAAGGCAAGAGACTTTTAAAAAAAAAAAAATCTAATCTGTAAGTAAAGATGGGATTGACTTTGAAAAGCTGTGCTTGAATTCAAACGGTATCACTTTAGACTGAAATGATGTTACACGTAGAGAGATTGGGAAGTTTACGATCTTAATTATTCCTGCTGTAATAATAATGACGCACATTGCTTCAGAAGTCCGGTAAGTCCATTGTGTCTGTGTCTGTCCACTGGATGATCTCGTCTGAGAAATGCAAATTTGATGCAATTACAAATCACAGTAGAATTTCTGATGTAACGATCAGATGTATATGTTTAATGCAAATGTCTCAGCATTGCTGAAGGGTACATTTCCATATTTTGTTGCCTTAGATTTCCTTTCTAGCTCATCCAAATAAGCATCTGTTATGCGAAATGGGGGCAAGGTTGCATCTGTGATCCCATGTTTCTCAGCAAATCAGATTCTGTCAAGCCTGTCTGATATCCTCTTAGATTGTTCTCTCTAATCCCTTTCCACACCACAAGAATGGCCTTACCAACTAATAATGTTGCAGATATACACTGTTCAAACAAAAAGAATAATCTCAAGCCTGTGATTGAGCCATGAGACCTTGTGTGCTCTTACTCTCAGCAAAAAACCCTGATATTAGTGCTACTTTGAAGCTATTAATTGAAATATTTTATCATAGTTATATTTTTTTAAGAAAGAAAACATGCTCTTCTTCTTCTTTTTTTTTCTTCTTTTTTTTTTTTGGCATATTTTGGAGTCACAAGGAAAACTTGCCAAAGCCACTTGACACACCATGGTGTGTTAATCAGTGTTGAGCACCCTCCAGTACACAGAGTTAAAAAGCTTCACAGTCTTTTGTATGTAGACGAGCTGAAATAACTGAGACCTACAAACGGGGTTAGCACATTCAGAGTGAAGTGTTCCCTGACATGTGTCTAATTGACGCTCACTGAATTCTCATTTAATTGTGGGAGACGTGACAGAGAGCGCAAGAGGCAGACAACTAAACGTCTGCCGTCGTCAGACTTAAACGGCGTTACAACACTGTCAAGGACACTGCCGATCCAAATTTCATCCCACTTAACCAGCTTTTGCAAAGAAGAGTCTCAACTGTGTGTCTCAAAGAAATGATGACAGTGACTTAATCGAATAAAGCTCTGTGAACCTGTTCTGTGAAGCTCCGTCAACAAGCTGTAAAATGAGTCTCAACTAAACCAAGTAGCTGCAGAGTTGCTGGAAATCAGTTTAAATCATGTGAAGGTGAAAACTAGGATGTGAAATGCATAGAGACAGAGTGAAAATATCTCAAGGAGAAGATGCACTTACCTTTAGTGGTAACTTTAGAGCAGAGTCGTAGCCAGCTTAATCCAAATTCTCACTGAATCAAACTGTCCTCCCACCTTTATGCAAGAGCAAGCTCTATCCTTCTCCTCCTTTTAATTCCCTCTCTCACCCTGCCTTCCTCCTTGGTGCCTTTCTTTCATTATCCCGCTCTCTGTGTACACTTTGAGCCCACGCTGGATCAGAACAGATGCTTATGAGTGAACGCACTACGCGAGGTACTGAGACAGCAGCTTTGGAATAGCTGTAGAATTACACAGGAGCTGTAGAAAAGCCGAGTGTGTCCGTACTGTTACACAGTGACGACTGAGGGAGGGCGAACGAGTCAGTGAGCAGTGAAGTGAGAGAAGAAGCTCGTGTGTGAGTCTGTGTGTGCCTGTATCAGAGAGTGAGAGAGGAAGTGTGTGTGTGGAGGAGTGAGAGAGCGAGGGAAAGAGACAGGGGGAGCGTTTGTGAGCGCTGCTGGCTTCAGTGGCGAGCAACGGTCGTGATTGCATTGGTGCAAGACAGTAGAGCAACACCTCTCTTCAAAACCCCTTACCCTCCCCATCAGGTCCCCTGAGCACTGGGGATCTTCATCATCAAGCAGATTAAACCAACTAGTAAGCACCCCACCCCCAAAACTCCCAATGACATACACACACACACACACACACACACACACAGAGGCAATGATGCGTGCTGTGGTCCCTGGGGATATTCTAATCAGAAAGACGGTTGGAGATGCTTCTTTTGTCCAGAGCTCATGTGGATGTTGAGCTTTTAAAGTTCAACTGAAATTAGATGACTTATTCATATTTGCAACCAGAAGTGAGTTAATAATTTCTTGAAAAAGAAGATTCACTTGGATTGGATCTGTTTGTTTGGATTTCTGAAGTTGTTGGCACTGTTGGTCAATGCTTTGAAGAGTACAGTGTAGGGTGGGGCCATTATCCTGGATTGACTGGCAGCTGAATCAGCCAGATGGAGGTGCAGTGTAAATAAACTTGCTCTGTTTACTATGACTCACAAGCTAAAACTGAAATTTGCCAAATCACCAAAACTGCATTTGGTGATTCGTTTCAAGAGGGGAAAAGAACGTTTTCGTTATTATTGTTTCTGTGCTTCCAACATGAAATCTAACATTGTTCATATATAGCAACGATTGTAGCCTCTTGCAAATCCTTAAATTGACAGATATTATCTGCAATTGAAAGGTAAACATGCCATTTCTGTTTCTGTTTATTTATCAAGCTGTTTTTTACAGTGTGTGGAAAAAATGGGAACAATAGACAAATAGAACAACATACTTTTTTATTTATTCCATATTTGGGAAAATCCTTTCTCACAGCAGTAAAAATAAATGTAACCACACATAAATACCTTAAACAAGTGGAATGGTATATAAAGAAATTAAATACAATATGACAAATCAAATGTTACATCTCTCTATTTAAAACAAGTATGTTAAAATCAGTAAAAATTGCAACTATTAGATGGTGTTAAGTGGCTCAGTATATCACTGTAAAGAATAGTAGACGGTGTAGTGCAATAAAGTGTTACAATAAAATAAAAAGTATAAAATTAAAGCAATGAGTTAAAAGAACTATTGGGCTCTATTAACTAAATTTGTTTTTCTTTTCTTTGCACCACCAGACTCTGATCATATATGACTAGCAAATGTAGTGCCATGGAAACATGTTAAGCTCTCCATTTTTATGGCTGAGCTAGTAGGCTACCCCAGAGCTTGTACTGGGTAAGCTAATCAGTTTAAATTTATACTACGCATCAATGTAGACATGTGCATCTTCAGGGGTAGATTGTGGATGAGGTTGTGAAATGCGTCTCTGTGTGGATGCCAGCTTTCAAAAAAATGTAATAATATACAGTGGTACAGGGAATGGCATGGAGTGAAAATAAGGTGAGGGAATCCAGTCGGAAAAGGAGGCATCAGCTGGTTGCTGCTAATAGCCATAACCACTCAAAGAGAAAAAGCTAATAAAGAAACCCAAGATCTCCCGCTTCTATTCCCGACAGATATCACCAAAGAAAAAGAATTACATCATCTAAACATCAAAACTTCACGGATGTCTCTGAAGTATGGCAGTTGTCACTGACGGTGACCTAAATTCTCTTATTTTCATGTGTGCATGATTTTAATGCACTTATGCTTGCCTTTCTTGGCCATGCAGAGCACAGATGTCATCTCGCCTCTCTCAGGCATATTGAAGAGCAACCACTCACTTTAACCTTTAAAGTTAGACCGAGATATGGTGGGAGAATCAAAGGTGACACACATCACTCTATGGAAAAAGGTTATTGAGGCATTAGCATTTAGTCCTCTCAATATTTCATTTTGAATGTCTTAAAGATAGACAGGACTCACATTAAAATTATATTTCTTTTTGTGTCCATTTCATTGCATTATCTTTTTATTACAAACTCTAAAAGTCTGTGCTTTTAATTTCTGTAAAACAAAGATTGTTCAGCATATACAAATAACTCTCCCTCTTTAAGATACCCATGGGTAGAATAAATTCTAAGTCACATTACAGAACATATCTCAACTTAGACGCATTGATGGTTTTTCATATAATGTGTCACCTGTCTGTAGTTTAGCATTATATTAGAGAAAGTAATTGCCTTCAAAGTGCAAAATAGTGCTTTACATCAAGACTCCCCTGTTAACTGTAATTAGTCAGTCATCCTGTTTCAGTTTTATTTCATTGTTTTTATACAACAATAGGTCACACTAGCAAACTAGGCGTAAGAAAGTAAAATAAATATATAAAAATAATAAATGACAACAAAGTCTTTGTCTTCCTTTTCACCTTATTTTGTATTACTTCCCGGATGTTGCTTGGTTTTTTGGGTTTTTTTTTTATGTCTTTCTAAAAGGCTAAAGGCTGTATTTGAATATAGTTATGCGGTATTTTTTGCACTCAGCACTCCTGGCTGACAACCCTGCTCCCAGATCAACTCTGTCCAGATGGCATGGCATGGCCCTAGAGAACTCCATTTTTAATCCTCTTGGCACAAGCTCTGCAAAGCAAGAGGCTGAACGGATGCTCGGAGTCAGGCGTCAATCAGGACATTTCAGACTGCTGTATGGGACACAAAAGTGTCCCATACAAGCATGCATATAAGACAGAGAAAGAGAGAAATCCTGGTGTCGTACAAAAACAAAGTAACTGAATGCGATGATACATTCTTACTGGATAGACATTCAATATATTAAGATGAATGAGGTTAAGGTTTCAACATTACATTATGCCGTAGATATACAAGAAAGACAATCCAAAGACAGATTTAATGTTGTTGAGAGAAGTTGTCTTTAAAAAAAAATAGGAATTTTATTTATAGACTTTCTTATTGTGTTTCACATGAGTAGATACATGTGTACGTATGAGTTAAATATACATAAGGGGGAAGAAAATGAGAAATAAAGTTCAGAAAAAAATATACAACGAACGTAAAAAATTGAGACATTCAAGAATTCAGTGATCAATTTAAAGGAAACGTCTCTCATAGAAGTTAGAACTTCTTTTGACAAGGTTCATACTATTTAGACCACAAAAATTTAGCAGAAAAGCGGTTCACAGTACTCCTATGGCAATTAAACATTATCAAAGATTCAAAGGCGATATGGAAGAAAGCGTCGTTTTGCTTTCAACGCAATTAAAGACTTAATTATATTTTTTTTTAAAAAGAGTTTAATAGTGAAGTTTGGCTCCATTGTGAACCAAAACTGGGAAACCAAAACCAGACATGGCCCTGTGTAATTCCAATAAAGTTAAATATATAAAGCTCCTAAAATTGGCAAAACAGTGCTTAAAAACCATGTAGTCTGGTGCTCAGGGATCAATTACTTGATATTGATTTATCCTTTACAAATATTAAATGATGGTGTAGCTATAGTGGACAATTAAGGGCACAAGATTTATTCATTAACTTTTCTTTGGCCACCAGGTCAGATTTTTCATATTATAATGTTCTGATTTAAATGCTCATAGATCAACAATTAGTGTATAAACAAAGGCAGGGTGATATTTCAGTAATCTTTTTTTTGTTCTTTCTTTCTTTCTTTTGATGTTTTTGTTTGTTTTTGTAGAAATTTTGCCATGTTACTTAAAAAATATTTAGATTTATTTGTACTTTATTTTCCTGGAGCATGACTAGGATGAAGAGGGTCACATAGAGAGGGATTTGTTGCAGGACAACAAGGACCCAGGTGGAGTTGTTATTAGAGGCTAAGCTAATGGAAACACCAGTCTGCCTCTTGCCGGATCATGAAGCTGAAGAAGAGGCGAGCCTGTCCTGAGGGAGGTCTAGCCCAGAAGTGGGCATCTGGAGCCTTGGTGCCTCCCCCACTCTGACTCACTGCATTTACTAGTAGGAGAGAGACGGGCTTTATCCTCAACACACCACGTGTGTAGATAAGGATTTCTGTAGTGCATCAATAAAACCGAACCTAAATAACCTGTTTTCTCTTTTTATTTACCTGTGATAGGCTCAGTGTTCTGCGTAGAAAGAATACTTGATCCACCCTGCATCGTTTCTCATAGGGTGTGACATAGTTGGCATACTGTATTTGCACAGCTATGCCCTCCTTTAGAAAGAAACAATGTTTAGTTAGTTTAATATATATTGCAATACAAAGCTATTTATAACAATGGTGCGGTATACCTTATAATATAGGTTTTAATAAGAAAACAAATACCTAGACAGGGCAGTCTTCATTCTAGTGAACCAATTTGAAAGCATTTTTTTTTTCATCCCTTTGCCTTTGGAGTTGCATTTAGTTCTGAGATCTCCTCCACATCCACAGTGTTAAATCACAGCGGAATAATCTTTCATTAAGGCTGTTCATATAAAGCAGGCTTTTCACAATCAAGACCAAAAGGAAAGTGAGGGGAGTTTTTACGGAGAACTCAAATACTGATCACACTACCAATGCTGCATTGATCTGAATGGAGACCTAATTAAAACAGCCATGTGTTTCAGAGAGTTGTTTGAACAGAGTGAGCCAGACACCAGGTCTGACAATGCCCCTGCAATACAGGTTGCTATTAACAACAATCAGTGCAGCCAGTAGGAAAGAGGCATCTAATCAGTTTCTCAAAGCTCTAATGCCAACTTAATGAAAGAGATTAAAAACGCTTATTTGAGTGAGGCTGGCACGTGTTTCCCTGATGTTTTTCCTCCGCTAGAAGAAGACAAAAGGTAATAATACAAGACAAATTATTATGGACTGGGATTTAATACACTGGAACTGGAACTCGTTTCCTAGAAGAATAGTATGAGTTGTACAGGAGAAAAACCCATAAATTTTGATTTGGAGTCGCATCAGTCTTTGTCTGCAAAACACAGATATTACAGAAATTGCCCTGCAAATAAAACCGGGTCACATTTTACTAGGTGGGAGTGAAAACTGTCTGAAACTTTGGGTGATTTGACAATTTGATCAGCAATCTTGGCAAGTAATCAGCTCTGGCAGACACAAGCCCACTCCTGTCAGTGCCACAGGCTGCTGCAGAATGAGCCCATATTACTTGTCTGCTGCAAAAGCTGCGGGATATGTTGTCAGGCAAGCGTTTGGCAAAGGTTTGAACTAAGAGTGGGAAGTAAGGAACACATTAAATACTGTGGAGAGATGAGGCGGGCAGTATATAGGCTCCAGCCTGCAGAGGTGGAGGTATATTGAGCGAGTGAACGAGGATGATTTGAACAGCCGGGAGGGCTGTGGTGCAGAAACTGCCTCAACTCACTGCAGGCTCTGAATTGTGCTCTGCAGCGACAGTATATTACGTTTCCATGCTGTCCACCTGAATGCAGCCCACAGCCTCATGCTTAAGCCTATTGAGAGCATTTAAGTATTTCTCCCAGACTACATAATTGTACTTCAAGCTTGGTGCTATGAAAAGAATTCCACGTTGTTTTCACATCTGAAAAGAAGTTATATACTTAAATATCTCTCAGTAAGCTTGCACTGTGATGTTATGTTTTACATTTGTAAGTCAGTGCTGTGTAGATGACACAGTTCCTCAGATGTGGTCTGTGTGTCTGGCCACTCTGTTGCAATGGGGAAAAGTACTGAGGTCTGTCCTATTAATGGTCACAAGCCAGCTTGGATGTTATGATGAAAACGAGAGACATGTAATCTCTGAGGGAAGAACGGTGCCAGGGAAACGGCTTTCCTGGATTTTAGATCCCTTCATCCCAGCTCTCTCCCACTGCCGTCACAGAGTTATTATTCCCTGAATTCCCACTGTGTGGCCAATCAACAGATGTGTTTAAACTGAATTTGTCATCCCTCCCAACAAGCCCCTTTTCCCCTTAACTGGTGAAAGTGTATTTTCTAACAAAACACAGCTAATTCACTGTGATTGCCGAAGTATTGTGAATTGCAAATAGGGTTTTCATGCATCTGACAGAAATTATTTGACCTTCATCGAAAACATCAAGTGGATGATTTTGCTCTAGGCAATTTAAAACTGGTGTTGTTAGAAAAGAAATTAAAGGTAGCGCTTTAAATTAAATATGACCTTTGTTTTCAGTTGTAAGTTTACTATTATAATTATATTCAAGTAATAACAATGCTGTATGATCTGTATTCCACTGTGCATGACCTCTCCTGGCTAGGGTCAATTGTAGTGATAAAATGTTAGCCATATTTAACACAATGTCAATGTTTCTTTTGCTCTTGGCGGTCTATTGAAGAAATGTGGCGTAGGATTAAAAGCGATTAATAAAACGTGTATGAACTGAGTATTTGATTTGAACAGTATGCATCTGGACACTGGCACTGTTATGGAGCAAACTGATGATAGTTTGTAGTGTACAATGTGAAATATTTGTTGGTTGTCTTGGGCATGCAGCAAGACAGATGTTCAAAAGTCGGTAAAGCAAATTTGACGTTTAGCCTGTCAGATTGTCAAACCATCTGTAAATACAAACTGAATTAGTATGTTTGTCTCACATGGCTAGTTTCGAGAGATACAGGAAAGGTACAAATATTAGTAACTCTTGGTTTTTGTTTATGGTTGTTATGGTTTTCCACCAAAATGATTATTTACATGAAAATATATATATACATATATATATATATATTTTAAAGGCTCTACTGCTTTATTTTTACCTGAGTTTTAAACCTCAGAAGTTGATTCACATCTGTTGTTGTATTCCTGTTCCCTGTTGTTTCATTTAAATAGGCTTCTTTTCTAGTAAGCACAAGAGGAACCTTAAAAAGTACAATTGAGTAAATCAAATTAATTGAAAATATTATATGTAGTTCAATTTTTTCTGCTATGATTTAAGTTTTGTTTTGTTTTTTCTTGAAATTACTGGATCAGATATAGAAGACATTAATATAGGAAGAGAAGGCGGGAGATATGCTGCAAAGTTTCCCAAATGACCCAAGATGCTACAACTACATGCGCCTTTCCGTCTAATAGCCCATCAGTGTGCCAGTTATTTATTCGTTACAAAAAAAGAGTAAATAAAAAAATAAAACATAGAAAATAATGAGCCTCTGCGCATGATTCTTGAGTAGCTCGGATATTGTGAACATACAAGGTAGCTGTGTGGCAGTTGCCATACAGAGCCTAATTTGTTACTGAAGATGATGATTCCAGCAATTCTGTTTCAAAATTGGGTCAATAAATTGCTGTCAGTCTAATTCACTTGGCACTGTGTCATTAAAGCCAGAATGATTCTGTTACAGCTCTGCTGCATCCACCACACTTGGCAAGCGGGGCTTAAATTAATATTTAGTGGGACTGGTTTGGCTGAACACACACAAACGCAGGGCAGATAAAGAGAGCAGGAGCTAGATTATTTAAAAATGATGGTGCAAATACAAGCAAATGACTTCCTTCTCCTTCAGGAACTGTTTTCACCATAAATAATAAGGGACCCTAAAATTCTGGGAATAAACGCATAAACTTCATAAACTTGTATCGCCTGCCGTATTTCATTAGTGTACCTCATAAACACACCAGCTTGTCTGCAGCCAGTTGTTTTAGCGACTGAATCTGCCAGCTGTTGTTGTGCTTTATACTGAGCCGCTTCTTGTGACTGTAAAACTGTGTTTAAATTGTCCTAAAAAGATTTTTTCTTTTATAGATTTATCAAATAACACGAAATAGTAAGGTGTGCTTTAAAATGTTCAATTGTCCAATTGGAAACTAGAGTTATAGTTTACAGAGGTCAGCATTTTTTATTTTTTTTGGGGGGGGGTAGATTCAAAGAAAGGATATTCCTTGGTTATATAATTTACATATGAAAAATCTGGGAAGGAAAAAAAGTTACAAACGAATTGGGTGCTTGCTATAAATGCCACCACATTTCTTTCTGTAATCTCTACTAGAGGCTCTACTGGGACTTACTGTTGCCTCTGAATGTGTAAGCTAATAGCAGACTGTCATTTGATATGGACCTTGGATAATTCATAGTGCTTTTCTTCTCTGACGCACATTTGTGCATCATAGCAAGGAGGAAAGAAGCTTTGGCTAGTGGAATCAGGCTGTATCAGGCAATACAGTGTGTGATCTTCTTATATGCAAGGGCATTTTTAATTTTCTCTTTGTACCAAAGGAAATCAAGTTTTTAGATGTTGTGCAGTTTATGTGTCGTTGGAAGCGGAAATCACAAAACAGTCTTCACCAGTGTCAACAGGCGTGTACAGGACAAATAGTGCTGTTTCTGCTTGAATACTATTAGAGACTTGGAGATTTTAATCTGCATGCATTTTCTCATTTAGACAAATCCAAAAGACACACATACACACTACATCTGAAGTAGACAAAATAAATTGGTTCTGCCGTGAATACTTGCAGTCTCTGCTGGGAGCTTATTATGTGGCACTGCACAACAACTTGAGTGGTTAAAGAATGGTTGTCATCTTACAGTATTTCGACACATACTTCTTTCTGACCTGTCATGAACAGGTCCAGCCTGCCTGGTAAGGGGTCCAGTCATTATTGGACTTAACTTATGGCACTACATGATCAAATGGCTTCTTTCAACAGGCGCAGGCAAAGAGTAGTTTTGGCAGCCTTAGGCCTCAAGCTGTTCAACCTTACGCTCACTAATTGCTTTCTGTCAGGAAGGCCAGAATCTGTCAGCTCAACAGTGTTCAAAGCTCAGGGAGGAACTCTGCTAATGAACAAATATAGGAAAAGAGAAAGAAGTGAATAACATATGGAGAGGAGAAAAGAAGTGGTGTCATAAATGGATAGATTTAATGTGTAATATTAATAAACTTTGGATTTGGGAACTGCAAAACATTATTTGTAATATTTTCACTCATCGGTTATAGACAAGAAGAAGATTTTCACTGCAACTGATCTTTTTTTTTTTCATGATCCATCAATAGATTTGTTTCCCCATGGTTACAGAAATAAGTGTTTTCTTTGAAACGTCAGACAAAAGTGAAAATGATTTTATATGGTAGTGCACTTACAAAACCATCTGTTATTCAGAGGATTTTTATAAAATTAAATTACTGCCTGTGAATGACACATTAAAGGCATACATTATAATACAGTGTAAATGTAAGTTTTTCTTACTTACATGTACAATTTACAATTTAAATTAAACAGTATTTTATAAATGTACATATATTAAACACTATATATATATATTATACAACTTCAGTGGTGCTTATTTACAAGATGTGCGCAGTAGTAATAAGACCGGGTAGTAGTGAGAAGGGAAAAAAAAAAAAGACTTATTTGTTTAAAAACATATTAACAATTTTTTTTAAAAAAAGTTAATGTAGCCATACAAAACTTATTATAATGACTTATTCAATTGTCTGTTCATTACAAAGGACAACTGGGGTATTGATCTTTCTCTCTTTCCCTTTGTGAAAAAAAATGAACATGATGCTGGATAATTCTGTTCTGATCTACTAGAGGGGAAAAAAAGCATCCTCTGCCCCTTTGAACTTCAGAGCATTTCACTTAGTGTTTTTATTTATTTTTTTAAAGTCATATCTACTGTTGTTCAGAATTCACTCATAACTTTTGAGTATATATTTCATGGCTGATTGTGTTATTCCTACCATCACATCTACAGTATATAATGTTCAATTTCTAAGGTTTTTTTTTTGTTTTGAGAACAAGCAGCAAATTGAGTTATGTATATCTTATTTAAGCAAGCAGAGAGCAAGAGTAGGCAATAATAAATTTAACTATTTACAGAAAAGAGAACTTCAAGACGAGTGTCCTAACATTCTCCTTTTTTTTTTCCTTTTACTGAAAGGTAGTTCTTTAGAATCTACAGCCATTTGTACCTGAACACACTCTATTTTTAATTATTTATTTTTTTAACATTTGCTTGTCTGGAGGAGTGTTCGACTGAAATGGATGATTTAGTGGATGGATAGATTTGTAATAAGAAAACAGGAAATGCTGTGGTGATACTTCAGGAAAACTTCAGGCTGTCCACTTACATAGTTATCTGCAGAGGAAGAAGAATTGCTTTGTGAGTCATTCACCCTTACTGGCCTTCGATCACCTCTGCCTTCCATAGTAGTAGGGAACAAATGCACTGTGCCTCTCACAGCATATAGCAGAGGAGGGCCTTTGAAAAAGAATAAAGAGGGTCAGTTTGTGCTGCTTTGACGGTTTCCCCCATATTGCACTCCATGTTGCCATCTTGGTCTTCAGCTGGTTTCCACATAGAGATGATAAAAAGGAAACGGTCCTCGAAGAAGAAACATCCCATTCAATTTTAAATAATAAAATCACAAAATCTATTATTTATGCCCCAAATGTCCAGCTTGGGATATCAAATGCACTTTTGAAGTCTGTAAGGGTGTATCTTTTCACCTTGTTTGAAGCTGGTCCCACCAATATGAAAGGAGGTGGGTGTATACAGAGAATATCAAGCCGAGTACGTGTTTACTTATTTATCTGCTTCATGCATTTGCTCTTTTAGGACTCGGTTCACAGGAAGTGCAGGATGGACATCTGAGCCTTTTGGGTAAGGATATTTCATAAACTGCAATAAATGTTGTGCGCCAGCGGTAACTTCTTCCTCTTTCAAGACAATTCAGAACTCCTTTGGGAGTTAAAATATTACTTTTTTCACCCTATTGAAATTGGATTGGCAGCTGGTTTCAAATTTATATTACTAAAGAAATGATGACTAAAGTGACCAACTCTCTGAAATATTTTCCACACCGCAATGAGACCAGATTGAGAATTCCTCCAAAGTTGTTCCTCAGTGCCAAACATCCAAAGGCGTTTTACTGTAGGCATCCTAGTTTTATTGGCTTTCTCCACTGATCTTTGTTTTGATTGACAAATTGACTCCTAATATTTAAAAGGTAAAAAAAAAAAAAATTAGCGATGACTCACTTTTTTTGCATAATATTCGCTATTTGCTTCCAATAGTCATTAAATCTGTGCAAAATGTCCACATTTTCAAATCTTTAATTATACCTTCACTCCAGTCATGGTGTATAAATCCTGCAAATGAAACTTTAATGTATGTAATTGCAGAAAATTCTCTGATGCTAATCCCATCTAAATCTGATATGTCTATATTGTAGCTGTCCTTTTTTTTCTTTTCTTTTTTTTTTTCCCCAATAAAGAGTAAGTCTAAAGATAAAGAAAGTAAGCAAGGTTTGGAAAGTACTTGCAGGACAAATGTAATGTTTTGTTCTGCTAAATCATTCAGCAATGATACAGTTCATGTATTCAAGGTACTGGTGGTTTTAGTGAATTTTTATTATAAGTTAGCGTAATTTACTAACCACAGAGGTTGTTCATAGTTCATTAATTACCTGAGGTCCCCACATAATGAAGGACTCAAGAGAACAGGGCTCAAGGCGTACTTCCATTGATGTGTTTTCGTGATATATATACACACTTGTAAACACTCATAAACTGATGAATGCAAATACACACATTAAGAATTAAAAAAATACGCTGGTTGTGTCCCTTTTCTGTTCACATGTGCTATTTTTAGAAGAGCAAGGATGAGGGGGACAAAAAAGTTGCCTGTATGCTCTTTCTGCAACTCAGGAGCTGAAGAGGAGAAGCAGATGATGTCCTGCTTATTTCTGACTTAAACTTTGGTTTTGTTTTCAGACCTATGAATTCTGTTTTGTGTGTCGTTAGAAGAGGGACAGAAGAGTTTCTGTCCATCTATTGTAGAACAACATGTCAGCGTGTAATACCTGGTTCAAAGTAAATATTAGAAGCTCCTTACATGGCCTAAAAGCATGAACCTTACATTTCTGTTAGCTGTTACAATTGTGGAAATATGAATTTAGTGGTCTGTCGCCCAAGCTAGATGTTGTGTGAATCACAAGTATGTTGGTTGACCCCACATAAACAAACTGATGAAAGCGAATAAAAACAATTAAAAACAGTCTTTCTATTAAAAATAACCCCACACAAAGTAAACAAATTCTTAGGATGCTCAGTTTCTGCAAAAACGTGCAATTACCCTTTGCAACCCACTACTTGCATAACAGGGCATCGGCTTTCGTTAAGAAAATGTTCTTTTTTAAATTCCAGATGTACTGAAACAGTTTGTTAAGAGTTTCTGAAATGGGTATTTTCCTACTCTTTACGTTCTCTCAGATGGTAAATTCCAGTGCCTATTACTCATGCTGGAATAGGCATGTGTTCTTCACTGCGGAGGGATTGAATCGACTGCTTTCAGGGTGAATCAGTAATGCGGAAATGAAAGAAAAGCAAAAAGCTGCAAATTAAACTCCTTGCTTCCTCTGGCAGGTTCTTTTCAAGAGGAGCTGACAGGGCTTGACTCGAGAGCTGATCTTACTCAAGGAGGTGATAATTAAATAATGGAGGCCCACGTCTAACGAATTCCACAGTATGGATTTGGGATTTCTCAGCAGTTTCACCTTCCCTACTGTGCCACACAATCAATATTTGATCAAGGTCCTAGTCATGAGAGCCTAAGCATCCCCATTTTCACTTTTAATTCCCTACCCAGTTGTGTAATTCCCTCAAACTGGGATGGCTGCTTTTGCCAATATTTGATTTGTCTAAGTGTGCAGCCACAGTCCACGCCCTTTGAACTGTATTAATTTCAGACAACAGTAGTTTCTTTGGAGTTTGAATTAGCCAATAGCAATTAAAGTCTGTAAATGCGTTCAAGGCAGGTGCTCACACATGCCATGTCAAGGAAAATGTTAAATATGCTGTGTTACAGAGGATAGTGTTGCTGGTCAAATAATAATAGAAAGCTACCTTATTCACAAGAGTTCTCCAAACTCTGCACAATTAATTTGACAGAGTTTTATGCGCATTTTAAAACCCAGAAGGGATTTTTGTGTCCTCCCTGGATCAAACCGGGGATCTTTGGCTCCTTATGTGGATGTGTAAACCACTACACCATCAAGTCGACTGATGCTAAACTGAAATGATATATACAGTCTTATACAAGTGAAACAGCGCTGACGCACACATTACATACTTTTTACAAGTATAAGTAAATTCACATTCATGAAATAATAATAAGTACATTCGCATAACCAAATTTACAGTAGCACTAATGGATGAAGCAAAATGGATGGATGATCATCTTGTGAACATTTAAATGACTCACAGTTATTTTCAGGAGACACAATTGTAATATCTGGGGGGAAAAGTTTCTGCTGTTTGATAAACTGGAACTATTTCAATTCACTTGTGTTTTTTCCCTCTCAAGTTTCCCTGCTTTATGGCAGGAAATGTGGGTAGGGGAAAATCACTGAGGACTGGTTATATCCCCTTTTCGACAAGCACTTTGATGACACTTTGAATGGGCAATAATTAAAATCTTATTTGCATAATGTTCCCCAAAAACTTTATGGACAGCAAATTTAATTAAACTACCTTACTTAAGAACCATGACCTTGAGGCAACTAAGGAAAGGAGATGTTACTTTCCCCTTTCAAAGGCATGCTAATGATAGCATTTGAAAACATTTTACACTCTTTCGTCAATTTTTCAGCACACAGCCTATAGTTCTCTAGTGGGCACATAAAATATCAGTATGGTCCTTTAAGTCTGAACTAGTAAGCAGGACAATTAGAAACCTCTCTGCAGTAAATATTAAGCGGATACTGTGCATTTGACTAGAAATGAGGGATTAACTACTTAAAATGTTCTGCTTGATCCCTTGACTGGACTTCAAAGTGAAGTTATATTGGAAGAAGAGCGTTTGAGAACATGGGCCATTATCTGCGGCCCTGTCATGCTGCTGACACTCAGAAGTCAGAGTGTTTCCAAGAAAGTTTGAACCCCATGGGAACACACTCTGATGACGCACAATGAACTAATGGAGCTCATAACTCACCAGAGTAGACACTGGTGTAGTAGTTCTTTAATTTGACACATCACAGGACAAAGTAAATTCAGTAAAAGTCAAGTAGAGGGTGACGGTTTACTGGACTGAGGTTGGCCAAACTAGTATTTATTAAACAAGTTGGAAAATATTTTACTTCTATGTTGGTCCACAAAAAATATGAATTTTACAATATTGGGTCTAAACGTTTGATATGCCTACAGTTTTTATTAGTTCAAATTTTTAACACTATGGTTAAGTTTGGTCACCATAACGCCTTCTTAGCTTTAGGAAAACATCTTGGTTTGATAGATGAATATCGTTCAATCTAAGGAGCTCGGAAAGAAAAGCATCTGGCGCTTTTCTTTCCGAGCTCCTTAGATTACGATGACCTGGATGACTGAGAACCTTCACAGACGTATCTTTCAGGAACTTTTGTTTTAGTCGTATAATTGTGTGATGAGAGTGACGTCTGTATGTGTTCATGGAGGTATGTCAGACTATTTTCCTCTCTTTGAATAGCAGTGGCTGTTCAGCTATTCCTCTTTTCCTCTATGGTCGGCTTACAACTGGGTATCTGGAAGAATGCTATTGATGTAGCATAATTGCTGCTGGCGCAGTTTCAGAGGGCGCTGGCTGCCTTACACAGTGCTTATGATTGCTTCTTTCTTGGCCAAATACTAATCACACGGTAGTGATACTTTGGTACATATTTCCTCCTTTTTTCCTGTTATTTTTTATTTTTTTACTGAATCGCAAATTAATGCATTGTGACTGTGCCAGTTCTTAATGATAGATGTTTTAAAATAGATGTTTTGATTTCTAATAAAACTGGAAAGAATGAACTTGTGCCAGATACCTTTGGAAGTTAATACAAAAGACCTGACTACTGAGGAAAGCAGCATCCTTTCAATTAATACTGAGGGCACAGAAATTTTAATTGCTTTTATAAGCTGAACAGCAACAATTGCCAAATTGAATTCCATTATTCAAATTGATTTGTACTTTTCACGTATTTCACTTGGTATGAAATAGTTAAATTCATGTCAGTGATTTATCTGACTTAGTCCTATTTTACATCCAAGGCCCTGCTTTTTTGGAGGTTGCACATGATTAAATTAGTATAAAAAAGTGAAAAATATTTTCATGGCACAGAAGCACACTTTCTTGACTATGCTGATAAATAATATGCATAGTTTCCTCAACAGAATCTGCAATACTAGTGAAGCGACTCTTGTTTGATTCTTTTTGCTGACCTCATAAGTTTTGTCCTCTATGTCTCGGCTCTCATTTCAAACAAATCAGCCAATTATTCTCTGGCTGCCTATGTCAGTTCGCAATCAAAAGACTTCCTCACCATTGATGTCTATGTGAGGGTTTCAAATCCAACATTTCTTTCCAATAAGTGTATGACCTTAGTGATTTCTCATGCAACTAAGAATTCCCAAGCCAGATGTGTTGCTTCTTACTGAACTTTGTTAATCCATGCAGTGTACCATCCTCGGGCAAGGTTTAACGTATTATGACCTGACCCACTTGAAGAGGTGGGCCTAGGCTCTGCAGTTCAGTAGAACTTGTGTATGTAAGTATGTTACATATAGCACGTAAGATATAGTGTGATCACTAAAGGGACTCCAGTGTTATCTCTGTGACGTCTGGCTCACTGAAAAGCAGCGTGTTAAAGAATTAGTGAATCTGTAATTCATGTCAGAGAATACTTTCAACAACTGCTTCAATTAAACCACAAAATGTATGAAATTGTGATGCTCATTGTGCCGCCCAGCAGCACTTATCAAAAGCATGTGTGTAGGTGAAAGAGAGAGAGGGCGACTGAGAGAGATGACATGCTGATATAAACTGAAGCATACTCAGGCACAAATGGTTAAGTGCAATGTGAGTGCAGGTAGATTTGGGGAGAGGGGGGGGCAACTCCAGCCAGGCACACAAGAGGATAACTGTACTTACATGAGTGCACCCTAAAATACTCTGCCTGGGTTACATGAGGTGTGATCACAAAGTTCAGGAATGGGTCTATAAAAATCTAAGCCCTTACTTTATTTCAATTTGACCGATTTCCCATTCAACATTAAGCATCTTCTGAGATTCTAGATTGTTTTCAGCGCTGGTGAAATTTTTACACTCTGTAGAAGTCCCATTTTTCCCCTTTGCTCTTGTGCCAGTCCGATGGCTGCTGGATCTCCTCCGGTGTGTGAAAACATTGATATTTCAACCTCATCTACATCGTCGTGATCGGACCACATAGTGTGAAGGCAAATCACCAGGTGGTGAGGAAATATTGTGTTGTTGTACCTATCTATGTTTTCAAGGACTTCTGAGCTCACAGGAAATGGCACTCTTGCATGCACCATACGGTAGTTCAGACAGTTTTTGCGGAATATTCTCCTTCAAACATGTTTAGGAAGTTTGTGTTGACAGTCTCAACAACAGGGGTGAGTTAATGTCCGTAGCAGAAGCTGAGTCGAGTTTGAAATAGTTGTGAAACTGGAGATCATAGTGCACATGATTAGAATGGGATCAATAGTTGATGTTACCTTCATTATGTTCATTTTTGTATATGCAGTTTAGGCTTCTAACTATCATTATTTTTCATATGCTGTTACCTTTGTACTTTCTTTTTTTTTTAAGATCATGATCCCACAGAAATAGAACCACACTCACTTCGGTTTGGTAAGGTTGTCTTTGAGTGCCTGTTGATGCTAAAGACATTGCTTCTTTGAACAACAAAAACAAACAATGTATTTCATCTCAGTCTGAAGGCAACCCCAAGCAATTCAACAAACAATATGGTGTCATATAGGTCGTGAGTGTTTGACCAGACTGTTGAAGTGAGCTGAAAGAAAGCACAGCACCAAGGCAAATCTTAGCTCCATTTGGGGCAAGAGACGTGTTATACCTCCTCAACAAAAACACTTTAATTCCATTCATACCTGCAGTGTTTGCTCAGGAGCAAGTAGTATTGACTTGGTCCCAGAAGAATGAAAAAGGGTCTCCAAATATTGATACCATCAATTTTCAGAATTGTTGCACTGTGGAAAATATTATTGTTATCCCTGCTGCTAAGTCAGCTGTGATAAGCATACATCAATGACACATTTTTATTGTGAATATGCTCACCCGGCATGGTAATAAATAGATAAATAAATACATTTTGCATTTTGTTCTTTTCTATTTTGGCAAGGGAAATCAGAAAACAATAAATTGTCTCCAGAATGCTGCTGTTGAAAAGCACTTGACTGATTTATGATATATGAGGTTACAGATATATCTTTAGCCTAGGCTTTCTATTTTATTTTTTTTTTTTTTTTTTTAATCATTTAGGGGACAAAATAAAAATTGAAAAACTTCAACATTAACACCCTTAACACCTAATATTTTTCAGATGCACCGTTTGATTTTATTTCAGCTTTCAGTTTGTGTGTAGAAATAAGTGCAAGCTGGCGCTATCGTGCCAGTATTCTGTGCAGTCCACAGATTTGTTAGCATCAGAGCATAATGCTACTACCATGAGGCTTAATCATGGGTATGGTGTGCTTTTGGAGACGTGCAGTGTTGGTTTTACACCAAACATGGCACGAATCATGGCCAAAAAAGTTGAATTTTACTCTCTTGTGATTGCATCTGCTTTTTGTGAGACTTAATGGAGGGTTTGTATCATAAGAAGACTTATTCATATGCTTCCCTGTTGTCCACACATGAAGAATGTGGAAGATTGTATTCACATATTTATAACCAGTGTTTGCCAGAAATCAGTCAAGCTCCTTTAGTGTTTCTTTCAGCCTCTTGGTGGCCTTGCTGATCAGTTTTTTTTTCATCAGTTTTTGAGGGAAATCCAGTTGTTGGTAATGTCAGTTTTTTTTTCCAAAGATTTCAGTTTTATTTTACATTTGACTTGTATATAGGTTATAGTTCACTTTAAAAGTGGGAAAAAGGTTCTGCGAATATGTTTTATTGGTCTCATTTCTTTTCATCACAAGAACCTCGCATGATAACTGGTGTAGAATTTTTATAACCACTGTATGGGCACCAGTTTTCCTGTTGTACTGGTTAATGCAAATGTAAATGCTTATGTAAATCAATTAACAGCCATTTACTCACAGCTGACATTTGTGGCATTATTGTTATCCAATTTCTTAGAAAAGTGTGAACAAAATGCACCTTTCTAGTTGTCTCAGTTTGTTTACTGCTACCTGTCTCAGATCCACTTTCTTACTTCCCCGAAGAGACTGGACGAAAGAGTAAACACTCCAGAATTGAATTAACTTCTCAGGAGTTCACAGAACACGCCGTTTAAATTATATAATATATCTATGCCCTGTGTGTTTTACTGGCTCAATTCGAGCATGACTACAAATGAATCAAGTGTGGCTGTGAAAAATGAACTCTCTATCAGAGCTTCAGGAAATCTATGGTGCATTGAAAGCAGCATTTAATCAACTATCAAATGATAAAATTGCTTTTCAGCTGGTTTTGGAGGGAGATTGATCTCTTTAAAGACTGATCACCATTTTAGGATAGATTCTGAATGCATTTGATAATAGAGTCAACGAAATTAAAATGGAATATATATGTTGATAGTAGGATCATGTGTGCTATTCTCAGCGTGCAGCTTTGTTACCCATATGCTAAGTGTAGTGCAGGAGTCTTTGTAATTGGGGACTGTCTTCAAAGAAAACAGAAATCTGCCTGCTGTCTTTACCAAATGTGTTTGACAAATTATAGTGCTGGCTGATGGCAAAGCTAGTAGCTGTTTTCTCAATTGCCTGTGGTAAATTTCATCTGAAATTATAATCACTTCAAGGTACCTCTTGAGTCAGCTTGTGCAACATTAGCTGGATAAAGAACTTGACTAAAGTTCCTTCCAGTCTTTAAGAAGTTATACAAGTATTTTCAGTGAATGCTTCTAAAGAGCTATGGAACTCTAATACTTTCTGTTGGACTGAAGTTGCATTTTCCTGAAACATCAGTATTATCAAAATATCATTTAGTGTTGATAACCAACCTTAATATTAATAGATGGTATTGAATTTTTAACATTGTGAATTGTTATATTCTTGAATAAAAGCCAGCAGGGGGTAACCCCCTGTGAGTATCTTATTAAAATACTAAATCTCCAAGGACAAAACTATTCTGAAACAGGCATTTTTAAAGGTTTTAATTATACTTGTACTAGATAACGATGGTTATGTTGCACTTGATTGAGCTCTTGGCAAGGTTTAACTGCCTCAGGTCAAGGACTAGTACAAATGTGCACATCCAAGTGCAGGTCCTTCCTGTTATTATTCATATCCAGGGACCAAATTAGAAAGTGGAACCAAGAAGGAACATAGCATTAATATTGAGGTAGTATTAAAAAAATAAATTTCTGCTATGATCATCATTTCACTTGTAGTAGAATGGGCCTATCTTGCATCTGTTAAAATGGTCCTGTTTCAAAGAAATGAAGACTTGTAACTCAGAACAAAAGCCTTGACTAAAAAAAAATGCAGAGATAAAGGCCCTGTCTAATGCAGTTCTTTACAGTAGATCTCACTGTTGGAGATCTATTTTCAGTAATTAGAGCCATAAAGGAAGTGAAATCTCATCTCAGTTAGACGATCAGATTGGACACATCTAAGGCTGCTTTAGACCTTCTATGCAGCTTCTTTAGACAAAGGACTTTGGTAATTAACTCAGGGAGCTCCAATGGCTTTGGCTGATTCACTGTTGCTAGTTAGGCTTACGAAAGGACAATAGCTGAGATGATAACTCAGCCCCAATTCTTTAGCCGTATTTTACAGCAACTAAAAAACAGAATTGTGACAGGCTTTTATTAGTCACATCCATTGTCTAAGCAGAATTTCATCACGTGCATTTTTAAGACTGTTCAATCAATAACACGAGTAACTCTAAGTGAGTGTGTTATTTGTATTTATTTTAATTACAGCTCAATTTCTGAGATGAGAAAAGGTTTTATTTCAAAATCGAGATCCCAAAGAATCCATTGTGCATTCTAATAGTGGTTTGACTTGCTCTGGCTTTCTGAGCACAGCTCTTTTTCCTCTTATCCCCTGCAAATATATTACTGCAGCATGTTGAAGTTTTCAGACATTCATAATTGAGTAGTGTATGATGAATAGCACAAGGGTGTTCCATTTCAGGCTTGGAAAACAGTGGAAAGATCTGCAATGAGCCAATACTTTGTTCCAGCTATCAAGCTCCATGTATCTCAATATAGAATACAGTTTGCCACAGTTAGTGCATAGAAATGAATATGACTTATATAGCAACATGGCTTTCTTATCACTGTAAATGTAAGTTGCATTTTCCTCAAACCTCATTATTATCAAAACATTAATAAACTATTTTTATTTTTTAATTTATCATGAATTAATCTGACACCCCGTCGGAGGAGTGAGGACTTAAAAAATGAAGAGGAAATGAAAGGAGAAAAAATTAATTAACAATAAATGATCAGGTTTTTCAAGAACATACAACCATTTACAATAAAGCAATAAAAAAAGTAAAAATGCTCACGTTGTAAGTCAGTTTAAATAGTTTCATTATCTCTGGTCCCACTCGGTGCACCTAAAACTATTTTACATGTGATAACTTTGCTGTCCACTTCATCAGCAGAGCCATCTGTAGAACCCTCTTACTCACGATGAAAACTGGAGAAGTTTATTCCTGGTTGATGCTGAAATGCTTTCCAAAGTTACTTCTACCTTTAACCAGTTAGCTGTCTTTTAGACCTCATCACAACAACCTTTTTTAAAACATTTTCTAAGTTTTAAGGATGACTTACTGAGCATAGTATACTATTCTCTTCATTTGGGAGGGTTTTCTTTTCCACAGCAACTCCTTCTGAAAAAAAAAATCATTTGGACCAGTTTGGCCAATATGCAGTTTACCATTTTTTAAGTAAGACTTGTAAGATTCTTTTTTTTTTTTTTTTTAAAAATGGAAATTTTTTTTTTTTTTTTCAACATA
>VVHJ01022695.1:0-10411 GCA_015107715.1 Tylochromis polylepis
ATGGTGGGCTGTTAAAAGGGGTTAAGCCATATACAGGGTGGAGGTCTAATGACCCTTTTGTGATGGGGGATGCTGTCACAATGGTTAACCAGGAAGTCACGTATACAGAGACACGCACACGTGCACACATGTACACACACACACACACTCACTCACATGCTCGCACATGCACATACACACACAGTGCCTTAGCTTTTATGACACACCACATGGGGGGGGGGGGGGCGGCTGTGTAACTATATGCATTCAATAAAAAGGCTGCGAAGGGTGGCCAGAGTCGGAGTCGTCTGAGGTCGGGTGCAGAGCTTTTAGCTCTGAGACTCGGGCTGGGCTTCCCTTGCGCAAGTCAAAAACCGATCGATCTCTGATTGTCTTGCTTTGTTCACGAGGATAAGTCTCTGAGTCAGCGAGGCCTGCGAGCGCAGACCTAACATTTGGTGAAATGATGTTCTTTCCACTTCTGGATTATGGCCCCAAAAAGTGTTCACTTCATTAACCTCGCACTAAGAAGCAGGATTGGTTTCTAATTACTGATGGATTTCAGCCGGTGTGATGACTTTCCATGGCTGCCTTCATGTGTTCAGTGGACCTCAAACACCATTATTAACTAGTAACCAGCGTGAACATGTCAACCACACTTCTGGTTTGAAGCATAGATGTGTGACACTCTACTGGAAGTTATCCTCCTAAAATCTGATCCTAAAAAGGTTTCCAGTTAGCTTTAGATTTACTGGCTGTCAAGGCCTTACCACGTGACTCGTATAATATTATCAGTCATCAGTCAGCGAGTCCTTATGAACCCAGCTAAGTCTGTGGAGTGCCCACTCATTTAATTCATGAACTTTTTCATTTGTTGCTCTCCCTTCAGCATTATGGCATTTCTGTGGCTGCACTGATGTCTGAGAAAAATACTGACACACAGAGATCTAGATATGAAAATGAATAGGATATGAATACACCAGCTTTGAACTAAAGCTGAAGGTTTATGTATATTAAACCAGCTAATGTGACATTATATAAACATTAAAATGATGGACCATGAAACTTGAAAATCGGGGAAAAAGGGGAGACGAGAGGACTGTCATATCTGCCTGTCACATGACATCAGGCTACACATTCGAGTTCTGCCTGTCTCCTCGAAACAGAAAATAGGCCACTTCCTGTTCAACACAGCCACTGCATGGCACTCTTTGACAGTAGAACACAATACATTATATAGGACATGACAACACAGCTTCAAAGGGAATTATTTAGTGCTCAGGGTTTGCAACAGATCATTTCCTGTTGCACGCTGTATATTCAAATGTGATTGTTACATACAGATTATGTTTATAATGCACAGTTTCTAATGTGTTTTGAGTTGTGATTGCTTTTTAAAAAGTTTTGCTGTACTTATCCTGTTTAAGCTGTCTATTGCACTTGTGGAAACAGCTCTCAGGAGCTTTGGTGAAGTGGATTTTCAGTGATATTATAAGATGTGTAATCAAATTAATGTTTTTTTTTTAAAATTAGATGTAGTTAAAGCGTTTAGTGAGGAGAATGATCTGTTATATATCGAAATCACAAACTGTTGTTCGCAATCAAAAGAATAATGGACTAAATAAATACCTTCACTTTAATGAATTGTGTAAAGGTAAGACAGACCGTTTATCACAACTGACATCATCATTATGAACATTTTCTCTTTGTTACAGCTACGTCTTTGATCTTCGAGCTTCACGTGTGACCATTACATTACATCTATTGATCAGCCTTTTGTGATGGTACCACTTTTAATTTGGTTCCTTTGGTGGCCCCTAGAGACAAAGCATGTACAAACTCCAAAACACAACGGAAGTGCTCCAGGACGCTAGGGGCAGTGTTGAGCTTTTGTTACCTAGTGGCTACACATGCCTGGAAGTTCCTAACGACCGGATTTGGTGTGTAGTAGTAAAAGGTAAATGAACATTTTTTTTTTAAAATTATTTGAATATATGAGTGTTAGGGTTAGGGTAAACGGATAAGGGAATAAAGGGAATAAACGGAACAAACTTGCCGTTTATTTTGCAAATCGACCTCAACACTGCCCCTAGCGTCCTGGAGCACTTCCGTTGTATTTAGGAGTTTGCATGTGTTTTGGAATTTGTACATGCTTTGTCTCTAGGGGCCACCGTAGGTTCCCTTAAAAAGAGGAAGGTGAAGTTGTTGTTGGTACAGGAACTGGTGTAAGTAGGAACTGTTTTTTTGTTTTTTTTTAAGAAACCTTGAATTTCAAGTTGGCTTACCTGAAACTGACTGAAAAGACAGATTTTTTTTTTCCGTCTGTCTATTTGTTATTAACACTGCCTTTTATGTTGAATTCACATTTCCTTTCTTAGTGCCAAAAGAAAACAAGACTATAAATCAATATAAACGAGGAGTGTTAGTTATTAGCAAAAATGTAACCTGCTTGTATCCTCAAGGCCAAACATTGAGTACCGAATGGTGATGCAGGTTTGTTTTTCCTTTTAAAGCCTGTCAGCATGTCAACAACTGTTCCCCCTGTTCATCAGAAGTCTCAGTCTGTCTTTTCATTACATTGACCAGAGGTATGGACTGAGCACAGTACAAAAGAACACATTAACTACAGTTAACTTTAAAACACAAAACTGTTTTTTATTCTATTCTTGAAAAGTGTTCACAATAATCATAATCACTCTAAAGGTATATATACTGTATATACAGTATCGTTAATATATTTGTTTTTTGTAGTCCTCAACAGTTTGAGTTTATGTTAATTAACAAAGTACTGAGAACAGATGGAACCATGTCTGGACTAACTCTTGGAGATACGCTGAGGGGCCCTGTCATTCAGGAGGAGCTCAGAGTACAGCTACTGCTGCTATGCATTACAGTGAGCCTCAGGAATGGTTGGATGTACCCAAAAGTGTTTTATCTAACCAGGAGGAGAGGATACACTGTGGAAGGCTCGTGTCTCTCACTTGGTTAGGCATCCTCACTGGAAGAGCTTGAGGTTGTAGCTCAATATATACTGCTGCCCCTGTGACCAGGACCTTGAAAAGAGGTAAAAGATGATTGGATGGATGTTACAGTGAAATTCATAGAACGTAAGTGAGCAAAATTTGGGCTTCAGTGCATCAGTTTATTAATAATTAATTAATGTAAAAGACAACCACTGTCACCACCAAAACAAACTGAAAAAATCCAAAGAAGCTGGTAAAATAAGAGCAAGTCAGTTTTATGTCGTCTTCACAGTAGGCCCAGCCATAACAATAAAAATAATTCTGCTACAAAAGCGCTAATGTAACATTCAGTAAAAGAAACAAAAATCTGAATGCTCTAACTGCTCTAACCACAGAAGAGGAAAACTAGGATGACAAAGGCAGCAAGAGAGAGAGAGAGAGAGAGACAAAGAGGCTCTGTGACATAGTGGAAAAGTCAAGGATGTCTTTACCTGATATCCATACAACCTGATATCAGCATATCAAAGCTCATCACCTGGTTGAAGCCTTGTCTGAGCTTTCCAAAGGGAATGTCAAACATGAAAGAGACAGTGTTTGAAGAGTTAAGGTAGAACTGAGCTCAACTGCCAGTTCCTTTTTAAATTGTCATTTCAGTTGCTGTGGACTTCTGAACTACTTGAAACTTAAGAAGTAGCCTTGAAGTGATGAAATGCTGCCGCGGCCCTGTATTCAAGTCTCACAGAAATCTGATGCTCGCATTCCTGCACCGCTGGTCGTCGATCAGAAACTGTGTGTTTGTGTGGGCGCTGTACAGACACGCGTTGCTGTACAGTTTAAAATATGGTGTACTGAGATGGATCGATTTATTCATTAAACTGGCATCACACAGGAGACACTACCGATGAATAAATGAGATAAACGTCAGCTGGCAAATGCGATCTTGAAACTTACAATTTCAGCAGCAGCTACCGATATGACGGGAATCTATGATGGATGCTTTGTGGAACACAGGAACATGTATGAATGTAAACTTCCTTATTCTGTAAGTAATCAGGCCCACTTCAGCAGCAAAACTCCTGCCAAATAACCTTATTGTAGCCCGAGTCAGTGAGACTCGTTTTATTCTGTGGCCCGTGGACAGCTCGATTTGATATCAAGTAGGCCATCCTAGTAATGTTGTTCCCTTTTTTTTTTTGACAGTTTGGATTGAACATACATTTCTTTATGCTTTTATATATTTAATATTTTATTTTAAAGTTGCTCACTGCTTTTATAACCAGCTTTTATTGACTGCACCAGTTTTCCGTCAGTTATAAAAACGCCTCAACAAGAGTGTCTCAAACCAATGCATTAAGAGTTTCTTCAGGATTGTTGTTTTGCTTCATCTATAGGATGAAGTGATGGAGAATGACAGGGGTTAATGTTTTTTAGGGACAATCTGCTGCCGGCACAACGAGAGTAATGATAAAAGATCACTCGGCTTTGAATAATTATAGTCAGGGCACCGTGTTAGGAGTGACTGATTAACACGGTGCGTTTGTGTATTTGTGCGTGCTTGTGGGAAAGAACTTTAGGAGGGAATGATGATTAATGAGTGAGCAGACCTTGGGAAGGACAGGCTGCCAGTGGGACAGATGATAGGAGGAGGAGGGACTGAGTGGAGAGGTGGACAGAGGTCTATAGAACCTCTCATTCTGGCAAATGACTGTTGAATGCTGACACTTACAATAGCAGCCAGTTCCTCGCCGTGTTATTTATTTTACTACAGTGCACTGATTGATGATACATCATTTCTTAATGCCACAGCCACTGATAGTTGGGTTGGAAGGCAGGTCGAAACAGTAGTGCTTCTCCTGGAGCTGATTCTTCCACCTGGGCTTTTCAACCACTTTTTCTCAGAAACTCGTGTATCTGCGACTTTCCAGCTCCCTGATTAACACATGTAGTACTCTGATTTCTGGTTTTGCTTGTTTATTTGTCGGTGTGATTTCTGAATAGCTTTACTTCAAGATATAAGTTGAATTTATCTACATGAAAGACATGAGACGTTATGCACTGTGCTTGTGTGAACTGATGAGAGACGCTGAAATTGAGGCTGATTGATGCCCCTGCTATCAGCCTAGCCTTTACTTTTATGGACTGTAGCCTTGCGGGTAGCATTCGTGACCTGTGTTTGAGGTACTGTGGGACTGGTGTCCCTTGTGAAGTGCATGATTAGGTTTCAGTGGTTAAACATATAGTTTCGACCTATGTTTTAGCGAAACTGCTAAAAGGAAGGAAATAAAGGGCTGATCCAGGCATCGATACTGTATTCTCTCACAATTTAAGAAAAAACACGTCATACAACATCATTCAAAAGTGGAAACTAATTGATTGGATAAGTTATTTAAAGACACGAATTGAGATATTTCTTAGCAGGCAACATCATGAATTTTATTTCCTTGTTTAATTTAGGTGGATGCATTTTTGTCATTACTCAAAGGGAAATTAAAATCCAGCAGGAGTCTTACTTAAACAGAAATATGTGCGCTGACTGAATCATTATTAATCCATATGGTAGCCTGGTAATATTATATACTGGTGACAACAAAGAATAAAAAAATGAATTGCAGATGAATCTGAAAGATCAGTTTGGTGGCAGTCCTTCCTACTTGTGCACAATAAAACCAGAAATGTCAAAAACAATGATATATAAAGACAAGAAAACATGTTTGCAGTGTTTTATGATTATGGTGCTTGTGATGCATGGCTAACTAGGGACATTATTGGAGAGGCCTGGTGTGATGTTGCTGTCACAGTGTAGATAATTGAGAGTCGTCTAAAAGCAAACACAGACACATTTGCCTTTGCAAATGTGTCTCACATAGAAGCAATTTGAGGGGGAAAAAAACACTGCAGATATACAAAATACATATTGACTGAATGATCTATATCTCATTAGAACCTTTTCCACAGATCCAGCCCAAACTTGGAAGTAACAGTAAACTGTGTTGTTTCTTATTCCTGTTATAGCTGAAATATTGTTACATATAAGAGTCTACCATCAGTATACTGGGACACTTTTTTTTCTTTGAAAACCTTTGAAATCCGCGATGTACTGTTGCTTTCTTATAGCAGCGAGTCTTATGAATTGGCATGAGATGAGTCCAGTGTGGTGCAGTGGTGAGTTGGCATGCCACTGCCTCAGATTATGCTATTCTTTAATCCATTTGTTCCAGGCACTCATATGAGGACTCCAGTCAGCAGTCTCAAAGAAAAGACTCCTCTTCACTCTCATCCACTGGGATAACACCATGGCTAAAGCACAGGCACCCTGAGAGGCAGTCGCTGTCTGCTACACACATCGTGCTCACGCACATACAGTACTTGTGTAGTCCTCTTTCACACGGTCTCCTGGGAGCCAGACACGGGGAGACCATCCTGGTGTGAAAGCTCTTGGTTGGGGGCAACATGCAGTAGTCTGAGAGAAGAAATGAACTCTGCTTATGGTTATGTGTTGATGCACACATGCGTGTCTCCAGATGCGCACGCCTTAGTCCACCTTTACTTGAACTCGTGCATGTGTGACGAAGAACAAAGTGAGCTGGAGCAGTGTGACCATATTTGGTATTTAGCTGGAGCAGAGAGGGACTGAAGTGCTGAGCCAAAGATGCTTGACTGCTGACCTTTTTATCTTTCACTCCTTCTCTCTTTCACACATTGTCAGACTTTAGTGGGTTTTATTTTTTTTCCAGTAACTAAGTAATTAATGTTAGTTGCTAACAAAACTACCAGTGCTAATATAACAACAAGCCACAATATGATTCAGCATGTTAGAATCTATGCTTTGTATTTGTTTGGATAGATTTCATCAGTGACTTTATTGGCTAATCTCGGAGGTCTTAGCAAGTGGGGGCTAAAGCCAGTGTTTCAGCGCTCCTGGCACAGCCAGCACATATCTACATAACTAATATCCAGGCCAAGATGTCCCATCCCGTGTGCTGGGCATTGTTTATAGTTTGACTATGAATGCAAAGTATTTTTAAAAATTTAATAGAAAATAGTTGTCAGAATGGATGCAGTTATTTCGGTAGTGCGTCCCACTTTAGTTCACAGACTGCACGCAGCCAAACAACTCTGCATATATTGGTCAAGAGAAGAAAGAGTACAGTGAGCTGGAAACTAACAAGCTTCCAGTAAAGAAACATCTATTCCGCTGCCTGCAGACTAAATATTCATATTCAGTTTTTAGAGATTATGCAGTAAGTAAGGTCTGTGCAAACTTTGTGTTTCGGGTTCATAGCAGTTTTTGTGTGTGTTTGCTTTGACGTGTGTGTCATTTATTGACGATGCGATGCCATAGGTGTTGACTGGGCTCCTGCAGCCGTGGTGACAGGTGTGAATTTATACACTGTAATTGGCAGATGAAAAACAAATAACCGAATCTGTTGAAGAGCTCACAAAGCCCTGACTGAGTATAAGTCGGTCCCTGTGTGAGCAACTGGGGTCTATTTAAACAATGTTTCCTTTGTCCACGAGAAATACAAAGAACAAAGAATCTCACTCAAATAACAGCTGTGTTGTGTTTGATCATTTTGAAGAAAGAATTTTGATCATCATAATTGATTACAGTAAGTATTTGATGCTAATGTTTTGCAGCATTTATCTAAATATATATGACATGCAGTCTCTTTACGTGGCCAGTTCATCTCGCGTTGCCTGTAGATAAGTGCTACGTGGGTAAGAATATTCAAGTATTCATCACAGACATCCAGTTTCATACAGCAGTCACTGTGTACGGATATGTATCAAGAAAAAAAGACATTTTGAAACAAAGCTTCATGTCTTCAAATAAGAGCTGTTTGTTTTGAAATGACATTTTTTGAAATTGCAGTCCCTTTTTTTGCGCTCCATATTTACTGTTTGCTTGCAACCAAAGACTGCTCAAACGCGGCCAAAAAAAAGCTTTTAGCCGACTACAAACACAAACCAGAAATCTTCCAGTGCTGAAAATATTGCCCTTTGCCTACCGAGTCAAATTTAAAAAAAGGAAAAGCTTTCGCTGCACTCTGTCCTATTTTGTTACGCTTGTCTTTCTCACCAATAAAGCTTACTGGCTACCGGATTCCAACATTTCTCTATTTCGCCTAAAAGAGGAAAACAAAAACGTTAGTTATTAGGAATAAGCTTTGCTATGCCACTGGAGCTACAAGAGCAACATTTTGAACTTAGGTACCCTTTAGATATACTTGATATGGGGGGAAGACTGTGAGTTGTCTTTCTCCCCTTCTTTCATTTGGGTCACAGAGAATCAGTTGCTTCCATGTTGCATCGGTCTTTCTGTCACCGCTGCTATGATGGTTAATTAAGAAGTTGTGAAAAGGCAGACAGCTCTCTCTGTTGCTAACCTCTCCAGCTTCTTATGACTCTGAATACAAATGGAACTGAAGTGTGTCGGGGTGATTTTGTGTGTGTACGTGTGCGTGCGTGCGCGTCGTCTTTAATACGACACAGACTCAGGTAATTAGCAAGATCTCACTTCGTGATTTCTCAGTCAAGAGTCAATTAGTCTAGTGGTTTGTGGACGAGCCAGCGTCAGTCCTGTGGTACGGGGGGAAAATTGTTAATGTGTTTGTGTAATGCGAAAGGCGAGATGGCATGTTGAGGAGTTTGACAAGTATTCATTACCTCGGGGCTACCCAGAAATCCAGGAACTCAGATGTGGGTGACATATGTGTATTAAACATGCAAATACAGGGTCTCCCAAAAGTCAGTATCCTACACAAGAAACTGAGTTCATTCATATTTTTATTCATATTTCCAAGCTGTTGAAGCTTGCCGCCAAGCCTCAAACACTTGTTGTATACCTCCAGATGAGCGCTTCCATTTTCACCGACTTTCAGCTACCTTCAGAAGCAAGCCTCTCGGACGTTTTGCTGCATCTCTTTCCCGACTTCGCTGCAGGCCGTGCGGATTCTTTCCTCAAACTGTGACAGGTTACGGGGCTTAGCATACACCTTGCTTTTGATATAGCCCCACAAAGAAAAAGTCACAAGGTGTAAGGTCAGAAGAGTGCAGAGCCCATTCGAGTGTGATGGCCATAAAGCTTCAAACTCGTGCTGAACTGCAGGCAGGGACTGAAAAACTTCTTGCCAAGCAGGAATTTTGCAAAGCTCCTCCAATGTCAATTGGCGAGCAGGAAAGGGAATGATATGCTTGGAAAAACTGCAAAGCCTAAGCTGTCATATCCTCCTGACAACCAGCCTGTTCATCTATGTCCTTTTTGGTCTATATCGTTTGACTTATTTGAGCTACCCTAATAAGTCCTGCTGTGCTCAAAAAAGGACATCCTGGCTTTTCCAATGATATCTCATGTGTTTGTTTGGCCTCTTTCAGCTCCAAATAGGCAGGACATCTCAAAAAAAGTTAAACGAAAAGATACTCGTTTCCTCAGTTCTCAGGAGGATATACTGACGGCCTCAAGTCTCTCCGAACAATACCTGGAACAAAATAGAAAAAAGGAAGTGCATAGGGACTTTTGGGACACCCTGTGTGTAACTTCCAGCAGGCAAAGGTTTTGGAAAATTACCATACTTTAAAATTTAGTGATGTCATATCTTCAACCTGCAGTCTTCAAGAAACACGCTGTCTGTCTAACGTTGAAATCTCAGAGATTAGGCTTTACAGTCATTTCAGTACTGATTCAAAAACTGATAAACTGGTTAAAGCCATGCATCTGATCCAGGCAGTCTTTCATCACTGCACTATTAAAATGTTTTTTTTTTAACTTTCTCTTTCCCCTTTAAATATACTATGTAGGTCACCCAGTTTGATTAGTCTAACTTCTTCATTTTTTAAACAGTTTTTATAAATTTTATTATCTATGTGGTCATTGATAGCTACACATACACTGCTCAAAAATAAATAAATAAAGGGAACACTTAAACAACACAATGTAACTCCAAGTCAGTCACACTTGTGTGAAATCAAACTGTCCACTTAGGAAGCAACACTGACTGACAATCAGTTTCACATGCTGTTGTGCAAATGGAATAGACAACAGGAAATTAGCAAGACATCCCCAATAAAGGAGTGGTTCTGCAGGTGGTGACCACAGACCACTTCTCAGTACCTATGCTTTCTGGATGATGTTTTGGTCACTTTTGAATGCTGGCGCTGATTTCACTCTAGTGGTAGCATGAGACGGAGTCTACAACCCACACAAGTGGCTCAGGTAGTGCAGCTCATCCAGGATGGCACATCAATGCGAGCTGTGGCAAGAAGGTTTGCTGTGTCTGTCAGCGTAGTGTCCAGAGCATGGAGGCGCTACCAGGAGACAGGCCAGTACATCAGGAGACGTGGAGGAGGCCGTAGGAGGGCGACAACCCAGCAGCAGGACCGCTACCTCTGCCTTTGTGCAAGGAGGAACAGGAGGAGCACTGCCAGAGCCCTGCAAAATGACCTCCAGCAGGCCACAAATGTGCATGTGT
>VVHJ01022697.1:1763-30272 GCA_015107715.1 Tylochromis polylepis
GATGGGAAGGCAACAGTAACTCACATAACCACTCATTAGAACAAAGGTATGTCCATGTTCTGGTGGGTTCTTCTAGCAGGATAATGCACCATGATAAAAAGCTCAAATAATATCAAACTGCTTCCTTGAATATGACAGTCTGTTAATTGTTCTTAATTTGGCCTTCATAATAATCCGATCTCAATCCATCCATCTACCTGTGGGATGTCTGATCCCTGAGGAATGTTCCCAGTACCTTGTTGAATCTGTCACAAAGAATTACAGCAGTTCTGAAGACAAAAGGAAGTATAAGCCAGTACTAGGAAAGTGTTCCTTATAAAGTGTTGGGTGTGTGTATCTGCAGCAACAGCAATCCATGTGAATCTTGTGCTTCCAACAGCATAGTGTTCAGCTGTCAGCCAGTCACATATACAGTGGATAAACCCACCTCCACAATTCTCATTGTCACATCAAGTCCACTTATTCAGCTTGATTTTTTTTTTTTATTTGGTTGGTAAAGTGGTTTGCTTGTTGCAAAAATCCCTTAATTCTCTGCTTATAAAACCACATAAAAATGCACACAACACAACTGTGGATTTGCAGTTTTGGAAGCTCTAAATAAGTGGGTTTCACAAGAAAAACCGCAGATGTGCTCCTGATTGGTGCTGAAATACCCCCTGCTGAGCCCCTTCTTCTTATTTGGCAAGTCAAGTTCACAGCAAGTCAACATAATATCAAGTAGGCACAGTTGGGGGAAAAAGAGAATAATGAGAGGAACAAAAATTCAATCTTAAAGCCGTTTGCCACAAGGTGCCACAAAAACAGTGACTTCAGAAACACCTCTGTGTCACAGTCCTGGGTTAGTGTCCCGGTGTTTTGTATTTGTTTAAGTTATATTCCCTGATTATGTATTATTATTATTATTCATCTTGTTCCGTAGTCAGTCATGTCTTATGTCACTCCTGTCTCTGTGCTCCGTGTCCCCTTTGTTCAGTGTCAAGTCCGTGCCTCTGTTGTGTGCTTCCTGTTTTACTTTGATAGTCTCATGTCCTTTGTCAGTGTGTCTAGTTTTGCTTGTCTTGTCATGTTTGATTACTCCCAGCTGTGCTCTCCTCCTGTGTCCCATTCCCTCGTTATCCCTCAGTGTATTTTAGCCCTGTGTTTTCCTTGCTCTGTGTCA
This sequence comes from Tylochromis polylepis, assembly GCA_015107715.1. Lineage (NCBI taxonomy): Eukaryota > Metazoa > Chordata > Actinopteri > Cichliformes > Cichlidae > Tylochromis > Tylochromis polylepis. The sequence goes on from VVHJ01022697.1 coordinate 2,923, forward strand.
CGTTGTACCCTCTTCATGCTGTGTGTTTTTTCCCCTCTGTGCTCCCTGTGATCTTCGTCCCTTGTTTCCAGGTTTCTCAGTGTTTAGTTATTAGTTTCAGTTTTTGCAAGTTTATTTTTATGAGTTTTTACAACTGTAATAAAGCAGCCTCTTTGAGTTTATTCCCCCGACTGAGTGTTTTACATTTGGGTCCTACATCCTGCCTGCCACACAGCACGTACCATGACACTCCATGAGGGATAGATTGCAACATATAATTCCCCCTAAGAATATTTAAATTAAGTAAAAGCATAAAGTGCATTTGTATATGTAGTGGAAAAGAGATTTGAACCGTGAACTTCTCTTAGCTTAACTCTGGCAAGCTACATGATAAAATATGCATGCAACTTTCATTATTATTGAGAACTCTGGCAAACTCTTATTTAGATGCACAAGGTAAACAAATTAAAAATTCAATGCATTTTGATAAAAGTGGAAGTTCTTGTTTTTCATGAAAAGTTGAAAGCATCTAATCAGCAAAGTGAGTAGAAGATGAAACCAGAAAAGAAGTGCATCTTTCTGCCTGATATTCAGCAGCTGACCAGAGTAAACGCACCCTTTGAAATGTCTGCCAATCATAACTGTAGGGATGCTAACAGTTCACACTATCTACAAGTAAAGTCAGATACAGTAAAAACCAATTGCCCACCTTGATCACAAGTGAGGTGTCCCTTACATTTGCCTTTATAAAAGCTTTACTCACAATATAATTGATAATATGAACTTAGAAATATTATAACTCAAAGAAGAGTAGTTTGTCGCATTTTAAAGAGTTCCATAAAACACTATACATCTTCCAAATTCATGGCCAATAACAATACTGCTGAGCAGATGCACAGAAGAATCTGTCCGTCATCAATAAACAGCCACAATGCGACAGTGCTGTGTGAAGGAAAGTGACTGGAGTTGTTGGGGCTTTCCTTCTTACAATTCAAAGTTATAGAGTTAAATCAGTGCATGTGTGTTTTACTAATAACACTTTTCCACTCTGATGTGTAACTGACAGCAGATCTTCTAAGACTATTCACCCTGCAGTGTATGAACTCCGCTCTTAGGGCAGCTTTCTGAGAATGATTCAACACCTCAAGCTGTTTTTATGCAGATTGTTAAAAAAAAATCGAAAAAAGAGAGAACGATAGAGGGGGGGGGAAAAAGCAAGAAATCCTTTGTAATGTATTCGGTGTAGCTGGAATGGTGTAGCTATCTGCATAACAACAGTGTCACTCCCTTCACAGAGGCTGCTGTAATATGTGAAATATTCAGTTCAAGCAACTGCAGCACAGAGATGTCAGGATTTTACTCTCGGAGCGAGGCTTGTTGTGCAAAAAAATAAAGAAGAAGAAGTAGAAGAAGAACTAAAAAAAACAAAAAACAAAACATCAGGTCACCTCATAAATTAAATCAACATAAATTGTTTATCCACTGCCTGTTTATTGAGCTTTGGAGCTGAGAGAAAAGAATTCCCTACATCTCAGCTAAGTACCACTGTGGGTTTGGTCCAAGCTTTGTCGGCCCTGATCTTATTAAAGTCTTGTTAACAGATGCTACTCTCATACACTCACAAAACACACTTGCTTTTGGAGAAATGGAAAAAAAACTGCGATTAATATTCCAAACACAACTCTACCTCTGAAGAGGTTTCACAAGTCACACGACAGGAACAGAGGTTTAACACCTGCTGCACTGCTCCACAAATGTCAGGTGAGACACTCATTATTTGTGTTGTATAATTACTTGATTATGCAAGCACTTGTTAGTATTAATACCATGGAACAGCCACTGATTTACATTTAAAAGAGTGCACGAATAGGATTTGTTTGTTCGTGTGCATGTGTGTGTCTGTATGCGCATGAACCAGACTGTTCTCTATTTTATATAAACATCCTTGAAGGCTGCAGGTTATTCTCTGTAAAACATCCATGCTTCTAATTAATGTGAAGCAATTACTACCAACTTTTTGAAGACAAACATGTGCTTTGAAACAGGGTTTTGCTATCAGACCATCCAAATTCCATCTGTATTTATTGGCTGTAATTAATCATAAAAATTATTTGATTTCCTTTCTGATGCTGGTGATCAATAAAAACGGAGCTGTGATATTAGGCGAATAATTTTGAGAGCAAAACTGACACAGATGGTTCTTTGTAATCCGGATTTTACAGTTAAGTATAATGGTGGATTTAGACTCCTAATTAAGAGCCTAATGTAATATAGCAGGCCATAGGAATGACAAACTTGACATCAATCAAACAGCAAAGAGATGACAGATAATTCAAATGTGCCACTTGGGAGGCTTTTTGCTCCTCAAAAGAGACACACCAGCATCTCCCTGACTGACAGACGAGCGTGCCTCATGTTGCTGTGACGGCTGTGCCATCATTATTTAAATTCATGAGTCATGCACTCACGAGCAGCAGCATTTACCTCGTTCAAATCGCCAAACTCACATTCAAAAAATGTCGGCTAAGACTATACGAATATATACGTAATACACATATGCCTCTGCATGTAATGAAAGTGCATGACTGAAGACTCCCATAACAGGAAGCTTTTTTTTTTTTTAAATGGGTAACAGTCATCTTCATATCAGCTGTAAGGTTATCCTTTACCTTCGAACTGAGAAAGAGTTTTTTGTTTGCCTGTGTTTGCCATGTGAGTTACTTGGTGCCACTTGAAGGCAGGGTAATTACAATACCCTGCTATATTTACAGAAGTCTTCCTCAGCAGTTCATAGTAATGTGATGATGCGATGATGAAGAGCTCCACGAACAAAAGCACGGAGATGATAAAGCCGAGTAAGCCAATTAAATCTCGAACCAACCTCATTGCACACAACATAACCTTGAGACAGACTTTGTTATGCTGCCCTTCAACTCTGTCGCTTCTCGCCATATAATGGCAAACTGAAAAACTCTGAAGTCACTCAGATTTCCTGCCTAATTGCCCTCCCAATTTCTTAATGCCTGCCTTAGCACTGCATAGCATTTATGCAATTAACGTGAACAGCAGCAGCACTCTGAGCCTTATTAATTAGAGAAAGGGGGCATAGAAAGAGTATTGTCATGTCCTCAGTCACCAATGGCCAGAATAATGAGCTTCTACCCCCTGAACAGAGGTCATTCTCCGTGGAGATGGACAAGTCAAAATCCTTCCAGCTGCCCTCTTTTGGCCTGAACACTGATGGGTGTACAGTGACACTGAATACACTATATTTTACTCTCCTGCTGCTCAGATGAAGATTTTAATGGCTGAGATGCTTCTGTTTAAATTGACGCAGTGACACTGTGCAGGCTGCAGAGGAAATCAATTTGGGAGTATTTGTGTTGATGCCATTAATTGGATGTGCTATGGTGCTGCAATATACATTCAGAGCTTTCCCAACTCGTTCTGTGTGGGATGGTTTTTTTGTTCATTTTCCAACTGTGTTTATGGATTACGCATGTGTTTCTGTGACGCTCTGTTCCTCGTCAGCACTCCCAGGTATGTTCATTAGTACAGTGGAGCTAATAATAAGTGCTCTGAGCCTAGTAGGACACAGTAGCTCTTGTACACACAGCAACAAGAAAACTGAAAAACATGTTTATTCTCTATGGGGACCTTATATGGTACATAAGGAACTATCAAATGCAGAGTCCAAGGTTTGTTTGTTTATGTGAAAGTTTCTCTTTGAGGCGCTAAGAGGTTTTGCCACCTCCACTCCGTGGTGTGATTTTCAGCCAAGCTGTTACCCAGAATGAGAACAAATTACCCACACTGCAGTAATTCCTTTCTATGTGGCCTATTCCTAAGATGTTTATAGTGGCATCCAAATAAATGAGACTCCAAACACCCACAAGTTCAGCACTATCATTAGAGAAAACACTTAAGTGACAGAAGTGCAGTTGACTGAGTGCTGTGCCTTCATGTTTGTAGGCATGTATTAATCCCTACTGACCACACATATTGTGAGAGTATATTAAAGACCTAGAGCTATCTGCCCAAAAGTAGGTTTTATATATTTTCACTGCAGATCAGAAATACATATCAACTTCAAAATGTCATCAGGCAATTGTAAAAAAGATGGAGGAAAAACTACTGCAGATGTATGTTTCGGTATCTAGTTCGCCCACATTGAAGGACTGACAAGTTGTTGGGTTTTTTTCCAACTACAACATGCATTTAGCATTTAGCATGTTTTAGTCATACTGACATGTGTTTATCGTAAAAACACAACAGGTTAACCTATAAAACAGTTTAACAGTGACTGAATGAATGAATAAACTGAAAGGCACATAAAAGTAGCAAAAACTATGCCAGGGAATTGCTATTATTATTATTTATATCAAACTTTGATTCTGTCCAATCCTGTAAGGTACTACTACTGACGAATAAAGGCCATACGTGTACAGCTAATCTTTTCTCACTAGACAAATACATGAACTTAGACATAAAAAGTGTAGTTTCTCAGTGTCTTCTCTCCCCATGACAGCAAGAGCAGCAGGGTGTACTACAAAACAAGACTACTGGCTTAGTGAGCTATGTAAAGTTTAAAAGTTTCACCTGGCTAGATCACCATGGTAACTCAATACGTAACCTAATCCAAAACAGGTGATGTTCAGAGTTTCAGTTTGAAATGGGCTGGAAACTGTTTTTAGTTTATTGACAGTAGGATTTGCAGTAAATAAAGTGTGACATAGATTCTCTGCTTCAGTTCCAGCAGCACATACTGTGTGTCTTACATTGTCTCTGGAATTTCCATGTATTCAGCTGCTGACGCAGTAAGTGCATAAATGGTTTTTATGTTTGTCTTTTTAAATCTGCTGCTGAGTCTCTTTTTTTTTTTTTCATACTGCTGGAATAGCAGCTAGAATACAAATTAGAAACTAAAAAAATATTTGCTGCAATGGAGTATTAGGGCCAGATTAAGAAAAAAAATATTGTTGGTCATTTTGAGAATAAAGTCGAAATTTCAAGATTAAAGTCGAAAATGTATTTTGAGAAAAAAGTCCAAATGTGGAGATTACCATTGTTGTTTCTCAACAAACTGCCACGGCTGCTATACCCTCTACAAAACCTTGTTTAGATGAGTTGGTGAAGCAAATTGATCAGCCGCCTTGTGATACGACATACATCCTCTGTATTGCACGAGGATGTCACCATTGTCATTACAAGCCATTTCCTTTTCTGCAATCCACTCTTCTGCATTTGTGTTTTTCTGTCTGACCACTTGCAGCTTTCTGCTCCATCTTTTCAACGTCCTTGTACTGATCACCACACTGTATTTATGTGCTAAAAAAGAAATCATTTCCTTTCTTTTTACTAAAACTGATTCTGAAGTACGATTTCACTAACTCAGAGGGTATAGCAACCGTGGCAGTTTGTAATCTCCACATTTTGACTTTGTTCTCAAAATGGTTGATAATATTTTTTTTTTTCTTAATGTGGCCCTAATACTCCTTCGTAATTTGCAAGCTGTTGGATCAACAGGCTAAATTTTACTTTGATCTGACAGCAAACTAAAGATTTTCACATCTCCTTTATTAGGCAATGAGACACAGTTGGAAATGAACACACTGAGTAACCTTTAATGTTTGTGTGTCTGCAGTCTAATACTCATGTTAGAAATAAACAGCAGCACACCGAGCAGAAAATAAGTATTTATTTCAGATGATGCAACTGAATGGAGCAAGCGCTTAGTTGTTAAGTTTTGTGCAGAAAAGTCGAACGATGTGTCTCACGCTCACATTTGTGTGAGTGAGCACGGTGTCTGAAGCAGAAAGCCTGAGTTAAAGAATGATGATAACCACCAACGTGGTACTCATCATCTCAAGCAAGTTAACACAACGAAAGTCCAGCTACCCATGTGGAACTGCCCAGTTACGTTTGTGGAACTGTGTTACAGTATACCCCTCTCAGTAATCTGGAGATCATGTTATTTGTTTGAGTACTCCTTGTGCTTTTTGTCACTGAAGAAAGTTCTTGATGGTTGTTTTCATGTGCTGCAGAAAACTTTGGGGGCTGTAAGTATCCTCCCTGATGGTACCGTGTGATGGATCAGAAGAATATTTGCCTACAACTTCTGTACACTTGTTTGACTTTAAACCATGGAAAGACTAAAAGAGAACAAGCTCATACTTGCAGAGGCATTTTGAAGTAAGTCTTTACTATGCTTAACTTTACTTAGCCTCTAACTTGAGAATAGGGTATATTCTCTTCAGTTTTGATAACTATAAGTTTCATTTGAGGGTAACAAGAAAATCTATGTTAATAAAAGCTAGACTGCTGTCAGTGTCATTGCCCTCTGTGTGTTTTCTTCTGTTTGTCCCTCTGCGTTGTCTTGCAGGTTCCTGGTAGGCGGTGTTAATTAGTGGAACTGAGAGCACCTGGACATTCTCCAGCACTTATGAGGTGGCAGTCTCATTGTTTGCCCTCTTCAATCACTCAACACCTTTTTATTATTTTGGCTGGCTTCAACAGATATTTTAGGTTTTACACATATAACACTGACACACTCATCCATCTGTTTACACACCTTATAAAGTTATGTTTCTTTGAGTCAATAGATTAGAATGTTTTTGTTAAAGCTGCATCTCACATTATTGCCATGTCTCATGAGCCGGACCATGTCAGTGACTGCTCAAGACTGCTAAATGATCAATAAGACCTCCTGCAGGAAAAAAAATTCTCCCATAACCATTAAATGTCAAGTTGTCAATAAGGATCTCAAATTAGACTAAAGTACAGATAAGAACAGAGGTTAAAGAGCAGGTAGCTGGGTGTAAAAAGATTCACAGAGAAGGGCAAAGAGTGTTGCGCTTTTAGTAAGCAGCCCCCCCAAAAATATCAAGCACAAACCAAATGTGAGGGGAGGCAACTCTAGTTGCAAGAACTAGAGAGAAACCGAGGGGTAACCTGCAGATGTACAAACATGTTAGGACAATTCAAATAAGCAGAGAAGGGAAAGTAAAAACAACCAGAGGAAACACAGAAAGCACAGCAAAAAGCTCAGCATAACAACTGCAATACCAAAAACCAAAGTTCCAACTGAAAACTTTGATCATAACAGAGACAATAACAATGAAAAATAAAATAACATGGAATAAATCCATGACACATCAATAATCCTAAATTTATTTGTATGTGTGTGTAAACTGTCTATTTAGTTATACATTTCTCCATCTCTTAATTTTATTTAATCACTTGTTTATTTCCCTGCAAAATAGGTTTGGTTCTCTTTGACACACTGTTGCAATATGAATAGTTTTTTAAGCAAAATTTCATGCGTGCCTGTGTGTCCACACGCTTTCAATTACAGACAATCGAGACACGCAGCCATATAACTCAGTTCCGCTCAACTGCAATGGGAAACTGTTGTCATGAATATTTTATCTCTGGATGTGGTGAAAGCAAAGCAGACGTCAAGCTGCTGAGCAGCTACACAACTCAAATCTCTTTACACTTGTCTTGCTTCAAGTCTCTACCTCTCTCCAGCTAGCATCAATCACAATGGCAAACAGAAGCCTCGACTTGACTGCTAAACACATTCTTTCAGCCACGGTGATTAGTGACAATTCAAACAAAAAATATCCTCTGCATATAATTGGGGAGCTGCGAAAACCAAGTGACGCTGTCAGAGGCAAAACTGTTGACCACTGGGACATGTGATATTAAATGTAAAATGAAATTATTAGTTACACTTAAGCAGCAGTCTGAAAAGACAGCAGTTCAGACTAAGGAAAGAGAAAGACATGCTTTTGCCTTCTATATCTCATAAACACCATCCAGCAGCTTTCCATCAATTTCTATTGCAAGGGATACGACCTGTGAGTGTTTATGGGGATGTTTAATAAATCATAAAGGAAGACTCACCTGCTAACTTCTGTTCATTACCATGTTAATGTAACAATTTCTACAATTACCCCCCCCCGAGACTGAAATCTGAATGCAAAGTAACAGTAGCTAATTAACCAAACAGATCATTGCACACATTACTTGGAGAGGCCTCAGAGGAAGCTGTATAATGTCATTTAAGCATTAATTTTATCCACAAAGAAGCCACCTCTACTATTAAAGGGGAGCTTTGACAATTAAAAGCAGCATTTAAAAAGGTTAGGGGTTTCATTTTCCACGTGATCACATGCTTATGGGGGCTGAGAAATGCCCTGAGCATGCTAATTAAGACAGCAGTGTGGCTGACCTTCACCACCTGAGCTAACTGGGCATTATTTCCTGAAGACATGCACATTCTTCAAGCACCTTCTTCAAAAATAAAGAATTCATTGCTCCTTTGTTGTAATTGAAGCTTTCAATCAAAATAGGAAGAAATTCAGATAAAACGCTACAGAAACAGGACAATTACCTTATGCACCACTTGGCTTTTTTCCCTTTGTTTTCCTTGTCAAAAGAGCCAAGCTGAAATGCAGCTTACTACGGGTAACAAATTACAATGTGACAGCATGAAACTGCTCACCGTCATGCCTCACAATCATTGACTTATTCATCAGCTGACAAGTGAAATCACAGACTCCTAACTCTCTCCATCACACTTAACTCCTGTGTGTAAACTCGGGCAGGTTTTGAGAGTAAGCCATGTTAGCCGTCATTCATTTTTTAAATGTGGAAAGTGGACCATGAGTGTTAATGTCTCACTCATAGTCCATCCACATGTTTATGCATGTGAAAGAAAGAAAGTTAGTTAACGCTATTGCATTAACTTTCTTCAAGTTACATAACATTGATATGAGGAACTTTGACTGTGTCACTGACATCTTTCATTTATTCACTAGAGTTTGGGGGAAATAAATTATTAAAGTGGAACTATTCTGCTTTTTCTGGTTTTATGTCATACAGTTACTGTTAAAATGGTGGACAGTGATATTAAACATGTGACCCAATGTCAGCTATTCAGGAGAGTTCAGGAAACTCTTGTCCTAGAGTTGTGGGTGAAGAAAGAAGACAAAACTAAATAAACTGACTTATCTGCTACTATGTTTAGTAATTTTACTTTTAAGATGTAAATTTTAAAGGTGTTCCAACTCAGTCAATGAAATGCTGTCCTAATGCACCGATAAGCACTGGAACTTTTACAGCGTGGTCACTGATTTACAGTCTGCAGCAACAGAATCAACAAAATAGCTGATTATAAAATCAGGTGTCACTTTTCCCCACACTGTTCATCCATTCTACTTAACTTCATAACATTTTAGATAAACACTAAGCTGTTTATCAGAGCTGCCTGAGGCCACTAGTTCATGTTGTCCTTCCATCCAAGCAGCAGAAGGCACGTTATCCCATTTAAGGTGTGAAAGGCTGTGTTTCCACATAATTTATTTCCCTCAGAAAATTGCACTGGTAACTGAAAAATTCTGGTTCACTGAAAGGAATAACCCTAGGAGTTCTTAAAAGTGCCTTAGCAAGGTCTGCGTCACACGGAGCGTGAAGTACAGCTTTTATTCTCATTCACTTGTGAAATTTGCTGCACAGGCGAACAACACTCGTTCCAAAAATATCTCCTCATTTGATACTTGACTTCAGCTAACATTTTGGCACAATTTTTTTCCCACAGGTCTTCAATTTTCTGCAGATCTGGAAGCGGTGAAGGCCACAGCAACTGATTCACACCATTTTCACATTCATCAAACTATTCACTATGCCTCTGTGCCCTTCTCCAGTTATTTAATCATGTTTTTCTATTAATATATCACCTGCGTGGCTAAATATGAATGAAACTGAATTAAACCACCTGGATTTTATCCAGATATGCAACACTTTAAAATGTCAAGAGTAAATGAGGGCATGTGGTTTAACATCAGCACTTACTTAGACACCAGAGAGAAGGCTTCAGCACATACAGCTGGACATGGCACCAGCTTGATCATCACGTGTTCGGCAGCAGCTTGGAAATGCGCCCGCGTAACCTTGTCGAGCACCGAGGCCAACGTGGCCACATCACCAGCTTTTGTGCTGGGATCTCCACCCGCTGTGTCCAAGATGTTTCCCCCATGCACCACGAGTAGTAGCACATGGGTCTTACATTTTCTCTGCAAGGGTGTTGAAAAAGGGACACGTTAAAGAAGGGAGTGAAAGGGAGAGAAAAAATAAGGGCAACATTTTGTGAAAGCGATGAGTACTCCTCCATGTTCTTGGCTACTAGTGAACAGAGGCTGCGTTGTATGGTCCTACCTCTGTATCATCCACTCCTTCAATGCTGCTTTGAGGGGCACAGTGTGGACCTCCCAGCTGGTACAGACCCTCTGTATTGGATGAGTAAAGTATAGGGGCAGGAAGTAGCAGCAAGGGAGAACGAAGGGAAGAACAGAGACAGAGATAAGGAAAGAATGGGTCACAGCAGGAGATACTTCAGCCAGACACACTAATAACAAAAGCATAAATGGATATTGATTAGTGAATATGGTCAACATTACTAAAGCCTCTTCATCTCTCTATTTCGACTTCAAACTGTGCAGTGGTTCAATATGCCCTGAGGCTCAAAGAAAACAAGCATGAGATTCAGAGACCAGTACCCATAGCAAACAGCAGTAGTTTTTCTGTGGCAGCATCTACAGCAAAGCATGACGTGTTATTGGATGTTGGCTTCATCAGGGACAGTTTTTGTTTTGTTTTTTTAATATCCACCAGTATTTCTCCCTCCCCCTTTGAAGGTGCAGCATTTCTTTGGAACCTGGCCAAACTCATTACCCTCTCCGGAAGCCTCTGCATGCTGTGTCATCCTATTCCTGAGCTCTCGTCTGTCTCTCTTTTTTTTCTCTCTAGGCTTAAGGCACAGCTCTGTGCTTTGCTCGCTCACTCGCTCGTTGTTTATTTGGCCCCCTCGTCTGGGGCCGACTGTCATGGGAGGCTCTCACAGACTCATGCACCGTCGGCTTCCTTCTACCCAGTTCCCAGCCCACAGCCTGCCTCCAACTGCCTGCTTGTCTAGAACAGATCAGCACACGCAGGGGACTGAGCATACTGTGCTATTTTAGTCACAAAGTAACAGGAAATCAATGGAGTAAGTTTCTTTTTTTCTGAAATAGGAAAGTAGGGTAGAAAAGTTCTTCCGTTCTTCCAAAAACCTTTAAGTATTTTAGTGTGCAAACACTGGTGAAGAGCAAAATGTTGCGGAATTCGACAGCAAATACAAAACGTCAACTGCTTGACAAGACGATGGGTGAATCTACTTGTTGATTATTCATTACTGTGTCAAACGTTTTGTTGAAGCCACTGATATAACAACAGGTGAAGGGTGAAGAACAGTCTGGATTCAAACCGAAAACTGTCTTGCTTTATTGTCCCCACAGAATGACCAAAATAAGAATTAACTGTTGACTTTTCTGCTTCCCCGACCATTAATATAGCCACATTAATCTGTCAAATAAACACATAAAGCTACCCACACAATTCTCAACAGCTTTTGTCTTTTATTTAAATCCATCATTTTAAGCTTTGAAAAACTGGCAGTTTTGTTTTTAAGACATGCATGTGTCCTAATAAAATTATGAACACCATTTAATTAATGGAACTATTTGTATTTAACATATTAGTGGTTTACACACTTGCTTGGCAAGTAAAAGCTGGTTCAAGTCCGGATGGAGACACAAATCTCGTTTGAGGCCATGTCAGGAAGGGGATCCGGCATAAAACTCTGCCAGGTTAAACAGCTGGAGGTATTCCCTATGGCAAGGGCGTGACTCACAAACTGACATGAATAAACCAAAACCAACCTTTTATTATCACAAAGAAGAAATCACAAATGGTACAAAAAAGTCCAGAACACAAAGCAAACTCTACATTTTGTGATTCTCAACAAATACAACCACAAAGACACAGGAGGGGGATATTAGCAGGACAGCCAGACAACGGGAAAACTGATGCTATAAATACAACAAGGGCTAAATCAGGGGGAGTGGAAATACCTGGGACACAAGAAACAGCGAGAACTAATCAAGGATAATGAGACAAGAAAAGTAAAAGTAAATACAAGATACAAGAGACAAATCAAATCAAAGCTATGGCTCTAAGGTAACAATGAAAAGCAAACTAAAAATTCTCAGAAACAGCCAGAAAACTCAAAACCCAGAAACCGTGACAAACCATGACAATTATGCCTGATAGAAGCAGACCAGAAATCATCTGGTTTAAACTTTTTTTTTTTGGCTCCCTTAAGGGGAAATGTTGGAAAAACTTTAAGAGTAATGCCTCACAAAATGGTCTACACTCACTTTCAGCAAATAAAACCTGAAGACATCTTCTCAAAATCTGACCATAGACACACAAGCAAAATCTCTTGGAACAGCGTGCATGAAATGAAAATCTTGAGTGAAACCTAGAGAAATTGGAGCAGTACCAAAAAGCGGAAAGCTGAAATAGGTTTCATTACATGTCCACACACTAATATCACTGTGGCTGAATGAGTGACATAAGATTCATTTGGCTTGGAGAAAAGGAAATGTTGCAGTGATATCCAAAGTAGTTTAGATTTTTGATGTCTTAAAAAGAATAAAGCCAGTGGATCCTGATTCTGTCACATCTTGCAGGAAAATAGGCAAAATTATTCACTGACTAAACTAGATAAGACAATGACGTTGCATCCAAAAAATGCCAGTATAAATAAAACCTACATCTGAAACATAGCATTGTACTAAAAAATAAACTGGCTGCCAATGGGCAGCAAACAGCTGCATTCAGAGGTTGTAACAAGAAAGACAAAGGAAAGAGCAGAGCTTCACTCACCTCATCATTTGTGAAAACAGCACACATGCTGCGCTCCTCCTGGCTTCAACATTAAGTGAGACAGTTGTCTGATATGGGTGCAAACTGACAAAATCATGTTTCTATTGGTGCAGCTCAGTGGTATAAACTTGCCTTCCTGTGGCTAAAGCTAAAAAAATTTTTTTTTATATACAGCAGATTTTTCTGCTGCGGGGGGGATTCTTATAATCTGCGTTTCTTTTTCATTTTCTTGTGTTTCTTCTCTCAGAGGTCTGAGTCCTCCCGGTCAATATGTGCTTTATGAAGCACATATTGATCTAACCTAGAAAGCACCCAGTGGGAAGTTGACAGTGCCCTAGTTCAGTGGCACTGTAGCCATTTCCAGTGGCTCTAAGCCCAGGCAGACGAACAGAGTGCGTCAATGCATCTGTTGTCATACTGAGATATTTCATAAGTTATCTATGAGAGACGGGAAAGGAAAATTGACCTAAGGAAGAGGGTTGCGAAGATGGGAACAGCTCTACCAAAAAATCTCCAAGAGCTGAATGTGAAAGGTTAAGATACTGACATATTGATCCCTGTTAGGATGCCCCTTGTGTGTCATTCTGTCAGTGTAACTATGATTTAAAATGTCATTGTCTATAAAATGGTGGCTTTTTTTTTTTGTCTCATTTATCACCTTGGATTTAGCAGATGGAAGGAAAACAACAGCAGCAGGATGAGACCAACTTCCAGACAACAGAGTTATAGCTTCCCCAGGGTCTATGAAAATGGCAAAACGCACTCAAAGTTTCCTGTCTGTTGGAGTGTGATTCAATTCATTAGAGTTCCAGTATCACGGTGAATTATCTGTGTTCCTGCAAAGACACGAACAGAAAACAGCAGCATTTTTCCTTCCCACGAAAGATTTTTGCCTTTATATCTTTGATTGAACAAGATACACTATAGACTCAAGCAGCAAGATAAAATGTGTGATACAGAGCAAAGCTGATTAAACTTGTAATTTATTATGAGCGTGCTGTACTACACAGGTGTGGGAGAATAATCCACAAAGACTGCATTAAATAAAACAAACATTTAATTTAAACTTGCAAGTGCATTTTCAACAGAAAAACTACACTGACATATTATGACTGCATAGGATTTTTAGGGTGAACATGCTCTCAAATAGTTTCAGCATATACAAATTGAAGATACAACCTACATGGTTAAAAAAATAATTGAGGCAACACTTAAATCAAATTTTGGATGAGCTCCGCGCAAACCTCCAAGCATATGCCTCCCCAGACCGTCATACCGAACCTGTCAAACTGGATGATGTTGTAGGCAGTATAACGTTCGCCACAGCATCCCCAGACTCTTTCACATCTCTGTCACATGTTCTCAGTGTGAACCTGCTCTCACCTGTGAAGAGAATGGGTTACTAGTTGCACACCTGCCAGGTCTGGTGTTCTCTAGTGAATGCCAATCGAGCTGCATGACACATGGCTGTGAGAGCAGTCCAACTAAACTGATTCTAGCTGTTTATTCAGAAACATGGGCATGAATGGCCGATTGGAAGTCATGTTGGGGTGACTGTAGGTCAGGTGGTAGAGCAGGTCACCTACTAACCAGAAGGTTGGTGGTTTGATCCCTGTCTGCTCCAGTCTGCATGCCAAATATCATTGGGCAACCCCATGTATGCATCCTTTGGAGTATGAATGTGTGTGAATGTTGGATAGAAAGTACTTAGAATGGGTGAATGAGGCAGGTTGTCTAAAGCACTTTGAGTGCTCAGAGTAGAAAAGTGCTAAATAAGAACCAGTCCATTTACCATGTTGTAGGCCTAGGGCAGTGCTCCTCCTGTTTCTCCTCACACAAAGGAGAAAATACCGATCCCGCTGCTTGGCTGATGCTCTTCTCATGTAATATCTCCTCGACACTCTTGAAACTGTGCTGGGAGACACAGCTGAACCTCTTGGAATGGCACGTATGAATGTGCCATCCTGGAAAAGCTGGAGTAACTGTGCGACCTGAATGAACTGCATGTACCGTCTCATACTACCACAAGAACACTAGCAGAAAAAAAACACCTGTAGCCAACACCTGTAAAATCATTCCCTTCATAGGCGCTTATCTTGTTGCTTCTCCAGGGCCCCTGTTATCACTTTCATTTGCACCAGAGCGGCAGAAACACATTCATCCTTCGGTGATCTGGGTCAGTCTTCCTAAGTTTAAATGACTTTGTGTTGTACTGCGATGGTCGAATGTTCCCTTGACTTTTGAGGAGTGTAATTATTTGCAAATGAATAAAAACAACACATGCTCCTTTTAGTTTTTTTTTCTTTCTGTTCCAAATAAAAATGTCAGACATTTGAGAGGAAAGTGATAATTCTCTGTTGAGTCAGTGTGTGACCCTTCACATAGTTGTTCAACCCACTAATATCAAAATCTGTTTGATAGCAGCAGTTATACCAGAAAGAATGAATGACGAACCACCAGGACAGAAGCTGACTTCACAACAGATTTCAAGCTCTCGTTCAAGTGAATATAAAATATGAAAATGTAAATTGAAAAGCTTGACAGAAGAAAAAAAAAAAAAACCTTCTTAAATAAAGAATACCATCCAGAGAAGCTGTGCTGCTGCTTGGTGGCATTTATTTGTTATCGCTGGGGTTGGCTGTGTGCCTCACAAGATACAGATTGCAACTTATTCAGGATGCACAAATTCTACCCAAGATTTACAAAAAAACACAAAAAAAACAACCCGACCATATCACTCCAGTTACTCCATAACCTGTGCTGGCCATGAACTGCTTTCAGAAAAAAACTTTAGGATTTTCCTTCTGGTAGATATAGTTTTGAATATCTTTCCTGCTCTCAGTCTACATTGTTAATAGACCCCTCAGGTAACAAAATGTTTCTCTCCCTAACAGATCCATTTTCAACATTTTTTGTGGTGATATTTAAGCTGCCGAGAGAGACATTAATACACACGAGGCAAATAAATCATGCGTAACTTTGTAAGTCCTCACTATGTGCTTATTTGGATGAATGCTGTCTCGTAACTGGGTGAACAACCCCCTCTGACCTCTGGCACAGTATAGGCATGCTAACAAACTCAGCCATCTGTTCAGCGCCGCAGGCATCAGGGTCTGCTTTGTTGCCCTCCTGAGAAAATACTCGAGGGGACCCCACCAGTCCTGCTGCATGACAAACCTGCTGACAAAACACATCAGCATACACACACGTACATCCCATACGACTGTGCAGTTTATATACACTGACTGCAACCATCAAATGCACTCACAATGTGTCCCTAACAATCCCAGCTGCTCCCCATCTACATGACATGGCTGCTGTAAGGCAACATACGCTAACGCAGAAATCTACAGCACACGGAAGTGAGGAAGCAGAGGCTACTTGGTACTCACAACAAAACCCAAGCGTAGGAGACTCTGAATATAATCTACTTATTACTCTGTTTAGAATTTGCATTTGTCTCATTCTGCCAAAAAAAAAAACCCAAAAAAAGTTTACAAATATACTGATAACGAGCAGTGTCGAAGACCAGTAAACAAGTCCATGACAGGTGAAATAACTAAGTAATCTGTGTGGTTTAGGCACATGCATATACACTGGGTCCACAAGTATTTGATCAATGACACTTTTTGCCTCTGTACATTACCACAATGGACTTTAAATCAGACAATCGAGATGTGAATTAAGAGCAGGTTCCCATCTTTAATTAAAGTGGTTTAATGCTTTACTGGACAAGAAACCATATATGGTAACTTGATTTAAAACATAGAAATTACATATTCTGGGCTGTGTAAGATTTACAACCATTTTTATACACTTTGCCTAGTCGGCGTTTGTCAGTCACCACACAGTTTGTTAGTTACACCTTTCTAGTACAGGGTTGGACTCCCTTTATGTTCATAACTGCCTTAATTTTTCATGGTATGGATTCAATAAGGTGCCGGAAACATTCCTCAGAGATTTTAGTTCATACTGACATGATAGCATCATATCAGATTTGTCAGCTGCATATCTATGATGTGACCCAAAAGTTCCCCATTGGATTCAGAGCTGGAGACTGTGGAGGCCATTTTAGTACAGTGAACTCACCGTCATGTGACTTGGTGCATTATCCTGCTTGAAGCAGCCATCAAAAGATTGGCACAGTGGTCATAAAGAGATGAATGTGGTCAGGAACAACACTCAGGTGCTGTTTAAACAATGCTCAGTTGGTACTAAAGGGCCCAAACTGTGCCAAGAAAATATCCTCATGCCATTACACCATCAGCAGCCTGAACCGTTGGTACAAAGCAGGATGGATACATGCTTTCATGTTATTTATGCCGAATTCTGACACAGAGCTGTGCAGATTCGGAGCTGACAGCAGCCATGTGATGCCATCCAGAAGAATGTTTCCAATTCCTTGTAAACTGTTAAACATGCATACAGTCTTACAATGATGCTCAAGGTTATAGCCACAAAAAAATACCTTTTATTGTGAAAAAAAAAAATCACAAAAATCAATATACTGCACTCTATTTTTGTCATATACTGTTAACATTCCAAGAAAATAAGAGCTTAAGTGGCAGAAACAAAGGCACCTGCATGCCACATAAACATTTATGGTAACACCTGATTAACATTTCTAAGCAGCAAAAATCTACGTGGAGCTGAGTGACAGGTGTGGTGTACTGCTTGGGTTTCTTCCTTCCTATTTCATATCTTCATTCTCACTTGCTCGCTCTTCCTTTTACCCCCTCTTTTCCACCCCCCACTCCCCCACCGTGGGGCTCCAGGCTGCGACAGTGTTGTCTGAGTGTGATTATCTGTTCTCCACGTGCGATCACACAGCCTTTCTTGCTTCATATCCTGTCAGACGAGCATGCTCATATGCACACATCTGCAGGCTGCATGCACACGGAAACACACAACACATACAGAAACAATTTTCACAGGCATGAAAGTACAAATAGACACAGAACTAAAGACACAAAGGTGCCTCTGTTAAAAAAAAGCATGATAACAGCTGAAGGGCTGTAAACATTGTAGAGATGAGGCTCTGGCTCATTAGCCACCTAGCTCACCTCCTGTTTGTCTGCGAAGCCCTTCATGGTCCGGCTCCGTCTTACATGTCCAACCTCTTATACTCTACTCAACTTCCAGGTCCCTCTGGTCAGCTAATTGGATGCTTCTGACCGTGGTCAAATCTAGATTTAAACTCGGAGGAGACTGTGGGTTCCCTGTGTTTGCTCCCAAACTGTGGCACAGCATTCCCTTCACATTCAAACCTGCTCTCTTTCCACTGAGTTTTTAAAACTAGACTTAAAATGTATTTTTATTCATTGGCGTTTGAGTCTAAATTTGCTCACTGTGTCTTCTGTAAATTTGTTTGCCACGACTGTAAATGTTTAGCACCTACTGGCATTTTATGATTTTTTTACTTCTTTCTTATCCATTCTTGTTTTTATCCATTCTGTCTGTTGAACAGCACTTTGATCAATGTGAGGTTTTTTTAAATGTGCTTTATCAATAATTTCGAGTTTGAGAATATTAAATTGCGAAAACCTTCAATTGTTAAAGAGCCACAATTTTATCCTGCAGCACAACTGTTTCCATTAAACTAAGTCTTTTTTTCTGACATGTATAGACGTAAACTCAACTTTGTAACTAACGAACATGCAGCTTTGAGATTTGTTCTTCTTTCCCCAAGCTAGATGAAATAGCAAGGACAGACGAGATCAAGCACTCAGCTATTCACCTGATAAATAAAACAGTGTTTCTTGTCACCTCATTCCTGACGTGCGTAAACTAGTGGACCATATTCGTCCAGGACGACCACACAGCCTCTTCACATATGTAAAGACACCAACATGTGTCTATTATTAGGTCAGCCAGGAAGCTTCCCCAATGGAGATCTGTGTCAGGTGGCTAATTCGTGCAATTTCTGAGCTGGTCAGTAGCAAACAAACCGTTTTTACTTTACATGGGCAACTACTTTGTGGGATAATTCCATTATTTTTGTCCCAGTTAATTATGTTGGTCCAATGACTGAAAATACAAAAAAAAATTTCTTTAAGGTCAGAGACTTTATCATAAATAACTCACTCCTGCATCTTTTTTTTTTGTTTCATTATTCCACAGTAATTGCTTTTGTCTTCCCAGAGTCCATGTTTCTCTTTGCAATTTTCTTTTCAGAGAAAGACAAAAACATTAATTTAATGGGTATTAAAGCAAGAGTGACATTGTGCCTATCCAAGCATCGTGTGTTAAAAATGACTGCGGGGATGCATGGGTAGAATACAGATGAGTCTCAGACCTTAAATTTATGTTTTCTGTCTCACTCTGTGTGTTTTCTGAATAGAGCTCCAGGGTGCATTCACAAAAGAGCTGTGGTGCTCCACAGAAAAGGGAAAATCATTCTCCCATTCAATACATTTCTCTCCAGGTCACTTGGTGTGGAATTATATTTCCACCGTATATTATGTAGCCAGAAAAACATCATCTGTGGTTGGTTATTTGGTAGGTCTTATCACTTAGTCATCTCTACCAAAGTGTTTGATGTAGCAATTTCAGCTAATGTTATCCCAGCTTGGCACCACACACCAAGAAAGCAGCCAAGTCAGGGTCAGTCACTTTTGTTTATCAAGCAGTCCATATTTTTTGAAAAAAAGATCATTTATGTAATGTGGCTATTTCAGGTCCGACTGTATTATACCATATTAGTCAGTGAAAGAAGTGGAAAAACACAGGAATGAAAGGAACACAGCATACATATACAGATAATAATGTTTGCATAGTAAACGGATGGGAAGTATGAAAGATGCTGGAGCGGTGGCCGATGTGACATCACAGCATCTTACCGAGCAGAGATGAAGAGAGTACAGACTGAGAGCAGTCTGTTGCTGAGGTTTCATCACTGTAAGTCACCTCTACTGCAAGAGAAAGTGTTTATAGGAGCCAGTGGCTTGTGGAGTAATGAAAGTAGGAAGAAAAGAGAGGGAACAAAAGAACATAAGATGGAAAGAGCCAGCTACGTTTTTGAGAAAACACACGCCAATGGAGATTAAAAGGGCAGAGGCTGTCCGCTCAACTGCTAAAAAGACTGACTGACATTAGTCCAGCTGCCACTTTGTTTTCCTGATTATCACAGATTTTAATTGATAATAACATCCCACAGGAAACAAACCACAACACAACAATGTGATTCAGCCTTCTTCTTAGTTTTTATTAAAAACCACTGACAGTAAATCACCAGCAATGAGGTGATTAAACAAATGGGGAGCTGTAGCAGCTACGGTTATTAGTGACTCATTTACCTGGTATGAGAGTTAATAATTACAGCACGGTAAATCTTCCACAGAAACTAGGCAGACAATTTGGACACGTTTACATGTTTTTGAAGGTTTGATTCGGATGTGCTAATGCCCAAATGCATCGGATTTTTAAACACTTTTTCTACAAAAACACTTGTAATGTAGCTGGCACCCAACACCGACTTTCCCCCCCCAATACCATGGATTTTTATACTCTCTTCACTAATTGCTTTGGTTCATCCAACTGCGCTTCACAACTTTATTGTTTTGGTTCACTCTCACTGCTCTCCTCAGTATCATTTATGGCCACAATTAAAATCGCAGTGAACAAGTTGCACAAACAAAAAAAAACAAACACAGAAACTATGACCAGATAAAAATCAAAGAATATTATTTAGGAGAGGATTAAAATTGCATTCTTTTCCCAAGTAGTCATACAAGTTATGTGGCACGCCATATTCATGTTCCCTAGTCATGTTGATTTCATGACTTGCGCGTTTCATTTTGCTGCCCTTGTGAAGTGCGTTGTAATAAAGATACTGAGAAAGGTTTTGTCTTATAGCAATATTACTCCAAATGTCACCTACTGATTCTTAACAAGTTGATTAAAAACATTTTTCAGCCCTCTTCTGTGAATAAACTGTGCTGTAGATGCCACTTACAAATTACTTTCCACCAAAAATGATTCAAATATCAACATTATCTCCTGAGTCGAAACTGGTACTATGTATCATGATGGCAAAAATGATGGTTTTACATAAAAGTAGAAATTTCAGCCCTCTATTACAAAACAAAGTAAAAGGACAAACACAAATGCTGTTTAGATTATTGCAACTTATTTGATGAAGACATTGTCAAGAAAAGACTTCCACACAGTGCACATAGGCTACACAGACTAGCATTACTAGTTGCCTGTCATTCCTCCATCACTCCCTTATTCAGGGTTGCTGGGGCACCACTCTAAGCAGAGAACGCCAGACCTCCCCTTACTCTCCACTTCCTCCAGCTTATCCGTGGAGACACCAAGGCATTCTTAAACCAACTGAAAGATATAATCTCTCCAGCATGTCCTGGGTCTCCCCCAGGGCCTCCTTCTGGTATGACATGCCCAGAACACCTTGCCCACCTCAAATGACTCTTTTCAGTGTGGAGGAGTAGTACCTCTACTTCTGAGTCCCTCCTGAATGACTGAGCTTCTGACCTTATCTCTAAGACAGAAACCAGCCACTCTTTGTAGGAAACTCATTTCTGCCGCCTGCATACACAACCTCATTCTTTCGGTCCCGAAACAGAGTTTGTGACCACAGGTGAGGGTAGGAAGTTCGATCGACAACATTTATCCCGTTTATAACCTGGGTTCAAGCATTTTGAGATGACATTCCTGTGTGATATCAGCCAGCCATTTACACACATCTACCAGCCTCTACAGCCCAATCACCATGTTGATCAGTAGCATTACTGTGACTTCAGTAGGATAAGAAATGGTATCTAGAATCGGAGGTCTTACTCTTTCATTTTGTTCTTCCTGATAAAAGGATAACACAAATATAAATTTCCCTTGCTAAAAAAGTCCAAGGACATCCAGGGGACATTGAGGTAGCTCGAGTCAAGCTCAAGAAACTACTTTTCAAGTAATTTCTGCTTTTTTTGTTGTTGTTTAGTTTAGTGTTTTTTTTTCTTCTTACCTCCCCATATCTGCCATGGGGCACTCCATAACTTGAGATGTTAAAATGTCAACCATTTACTTCAGAGTCTATTTCGGGTTTATTCAATAACCTTTATTGTAGCTCTCACTCCATGTTTTCTGCTTACTATCACATCCATTTAAACCTATTAAAAGCATCAAATGATAAACTTATTTTTATGCACCGCAATATTACCTGCTGGCAATCATAATCCATTTTACAGATACATTTATATCCAACCTTGTTGTTTCGATAGTTTTTTTTGCTTCGATCAGTTTTGCAAAAAAATTAAATTGGCATCTTTAATGCTTCTGTGCAGCCCAGAAGTAGATTGCAAACTACTAAACACACTTTTATGCAGCATGAGTAATGGGGAGTGTTTCCATGTTGTGTATGTTTGACATAAAGAAGAGGGAGGATGTAATTACAAATGCCCCCAGAAAGTTAAAATAACATTCTCAACAGCAGTCTCTCAACTACAAAATGTTCTCTGTTGACTTCCCCTCTTATAGGCTCTGTGGAACAAGATGTCATAGATATAGTTTGAAAATATGTCTCATGGAAAGCAAATGTACACAATTTTATTATTGCTTACACACATGCCTTCAGTCATTCATGCAACTGAAATTGAAAGAATGTGTGACAAAACTTCTGTTTTTATTAAAGCAGGGCCATGTAAATTGTGTCACTTTTCTATTTCATATGGAAGCTTGGCAGGGACACTTGCAGTGTTTCAGACATGACTCAATGTTTTCTCAGTTCAGCCTCTCAAAGAATGCAAAGACTGCAGCTTAAGACCTTCACCGATTTAATGTATTGTACTTCACATAATGCACTGAAGGCAACATATATCTCGTCAGCTACAGTATAGCTGGGCTATTTTCTTTAACGGACACTAAGTACACTTAAATTTTTATAAATCACAGATGTGCCTACCATCTTCAGCATCAGACACTCTGACATTACTGAAGAAATGGTGCATAAAGAAAGCGCTTTTTTATCTGACTTCTATGAGCTCAGATCTGAAAGACTTACATCAGCTGACGGCAGTGACAGCTGGAAGCGATCACTACATAATCCTCCTGTCGTCCCCGATCAACAACTCTCTCTAGTCTCCTTCCAGTTCTACAGCTAGATAACCAGATATCTGCCTGTGGGGGTGTGCAAATATGCAATTTTAGCTGTTAACAAACAGTCATACAAACTTAAAAAGCTCATATGTCAGTGTCAAGCTGTTAAAATCTGATAACAGGGCTAAAATCAAAATTCTTAAGCTCAGAAAATCATTAATCAACCAAAGATTAAACTTGGCTATAACTAATTCCATGACTAACAGCAATATTAGAAAACACAAAGTTATACTTCTATTTGATGTTGTATGTCTTCCCTTTACTCCAAGTTCCTCTCTGAAATCTGAGACATTTTATCCAATTACCCATAAAATAATTTGTGTCAGTGATCATGTGCAGATGTTTAAAATTATGAACTTCTATACAAATGTAAATAAATTCACTGAGATATGATCACATTTATGATGTTGTGACATATGTACCAGAAAGTTAACTTTAATTATTTCCAAAATAAATTGAATCTTGTCCATCTTATGCTTGTTTTTTAGTCATTGAAGATTTATGCCGTATAATCATTCTACACTTGAAACCGAACAGTTTAGAAAAAAAAACAAAAAAACAAAACCCAAATTACCATGACATTCATGCCCACGATTAGTGCAGTATATGTAAACTTCTGACCACAACTGTATCTCCTGGCTTGTCTTCTTTCAACAATACAATATTGTCACAGTTAAGAAGATCCTTAGAGCATGTTATGATAGCTCCCTGAAAAGCTTTCAGCTTGTACAAAATGCTGCAAGAAGTCATATTTCTCACATATTACTGTCTCTTCATTGGATCTCTGTTAAATCCAGAATTTAATTTAAAATCCCTCCTCTGACATAAAGTTCTAAATGGTCACTCCCATCATATCTTAAAGACCTCCTAGTACTATATTATCACAATACAGCACTTTGTTCTCAGAGTCTGGCTTACTTGTGGGTTTGAGAGTTTCCAAAAGTAAAATGGGAGGCACAGCCTTCAGCAATCAGGACGCTCTCCTCGTGAGTTTGGGCTCAGGAAACAGACTCCCTCTCTACCTTTAATACTGGGCTCTAAACTTTCCTTTTAACTTTAGCTCATGCGACCCTGAACAATCCTTTAATTGGGCTCAGGCTGTTGGAGAATTGCCCAGGATGCACAGAGTTCCTCTCTTCTAATTTCCTCTTTCACTCCCCATGCATTTATATGCCACAATTGCATGTCATTTCCATATTTTATACTTCCTCCTCTTTGGATCTTTCTGCAGGTATCTCTGACTCAAGTGTTTTCTGTTGTTTGTGCACCCCTTTCTTTCTCTCCTTACTTTACCGTCACCAGAACTGTGGTGGCCGCACTCCAAGGACGGCTCTTCATGTTAAAAGGGAGTTTTGACTTTTGACTTGCAACTATCCCTAGGTGCTTAATGCCTAAAAAAGGAAACTGCTGACTTTCTCACTTATTATAGTTTAAGATATTTGCCTTACATCTACTCAATGGCCACTTTATTAGAATCACCAGTTCAACTGCTCATCAAATCAAATAGCTAATCAGCAAAATCACACAGCAGAAACTCAGTGCATTTAGGAACGTAGACACAGAATAGTTGGCCTGCTGAAGTTCAAACTCGGCATCAGAATGGGGAAGAAAGGTGATTCATGTGACTTGAACATGGCATGGTTGCTGGTGCCAGACCTGCTGATCTGAGTATTTCAGAAGCTGCTGATCTACTGGGATTTTCATGCACAGCCATCTCTAGGGCTTAGGAAGAATGGTCGAAAAACCAAAAGGAAAAAAAAAAAAAACCACATCCAGTGAGCAGCAATTTTCCGACTGACAATGCTGTGTTGATGCCAGAGGTCAGGGGAGAATGGCCAGACTGTTTTCAGCTGACAGGATAGCAACATGATTTAAATGTATGCAGATGACCATCTCTGAACGCATAACAGATCAAACTTGGAAGAAGGTGGTCTAGAGCAACAGAAGACCACACCAGGCATCTGGGATGACGAGCCTTGAAGAACACAACTTGGTGTTGACAAGATGAAAGCATCAATCCATCCTGCTTTGTATCAGTGGTTTAGGCTGCTTGCGGTGGTGGTGTAATGGAGTGAGGGATATTTCCTTCACATAATTTTGGCTCCCTAATATAAATTCAGCATTGTTTAAATGCAACAGCCAACCTGAGTGTTGTTTTTGACATGCCCATCTTCTGATGGCTGCTTCCAGCAGGATAACATATGTCACAAAGCTTATGCTACCAAAACACGTACATAAAGTGGCCAGTGAGTGTATATAGTCATGTGTGGAATTTCGTTAAAGTACACTAAAGTTCCCATCTTCATAGTAATGCAGGAATCTCTCACCAAGATCAAGAGCTAGCTTCAGTGATCTGTATTTAGCCAGAAGTCAAAGAGAATGATGGATGGCAGTGGCACAGGAAAATAAATTATATAAACCTTTAACAAATAAGACAGATCTTAAATCATTTATTTTGACGAAAACAGATTGCTAACATTACTGTGATACTCCAAATAATTCTGCTACAATGAGCTCTTCACGTGTCATGACCAGTTTAGCAAGAGGTCTGTTGATCTGTGAGGGGCTGTAAAGAAGACCTAATTTTATATACAATTCTCCAGTTACCAGCACATGACTTGGGTACAGCTTTCCTGCAGGATCAGCTTCTTTCATCTCTGCAGGACCAGGCTACACCCCCACTGAACTGCACTGATTAAAAGCATCCACTCCAGTTTGTCAAACCTCAGAAATGACCTTTGCAAAGAGGGCCAGTCCATTTCTCAGTAAACAAGACCAAGAAAGTGCCATGCTATGAGCATGTGCTATCGGCGTATTTGATCCTATTGTGTATTGTAAATGTCCACACTGTGTTTTGCCCACAGCTAACCCAATGAACATTTTCTATGGATATTAATTTATTTTTATTATATGTTAAGTAAATTCCCGCACTTAACCTTTAAACATATAACCATGTTATATTTTTTTATTTTAAAAAAGGTTATAAAACACTGACATCAATGTACACCTGACGGCCTCTGAATTTCATCTCAATTCATTCCCTTCTGTTC
The DNA here is from genome assembly GCA_015107715.1 of Tylochromis polylepis. Taxonomy (NCBI): domain Eukaryota; kingdom Metazoa; phylum Chordata; class Actinopteri; order Cichliformes; family Cichlidae; genus Tylochromis; species Tylochromis polylepis. Next base: position 28,830 of record VVHJ01022697.1, read on the forward strand.
TATTAAAAGCCACTGACGTGGATAAATCCCTGAACTGATTTATTATCTTTGAAGACACACACTGAACTTGTTTTTTGTCTGAAAAATACTGTAGCATTAAATCTCTGGGCAATATGTAATTCATTACAGTGGTTAGATAATCTCGCCAGAGAGTTTCACAAAAGAATTTAATCAAATAAATTTCTCACAGGGAAAATTTGTTAGAAGAACCACTCGATTTGAAGTCTGCACTGAGGTCTGAATAAGAAAACAGTTGAAAAATTATGTTCCTCCTGTCAGTACTCTGTTTCATAAATATTTATACTGCTCCGTACTGGGAGAGCATCTTTTTATTTTCTCAAAACACCAAGAATGTAGATGCAGACATTCATTTATTTTCTTGATTACGATAAAAAGCTCATTCTCTAAGAAAAATCTAAGAAAAAGTCTTTTGATCCAAAAATAAAGTACAGCAGTTCCTGTGTTAATCCTCAGGACCTTTGAAGTGAAAGCACAAGGGAAGGGTAGACGTAAAACTAAGCAGAAAAGAAAGAAAATGGTAAATCTTTAAAATCAAAGGAAGTTCTGTTCATTGAAATGTAATAAAATGTTCCCGTATTCATTTTTTCTGCCTCATTAACTCTTATTTCCTGTGAGGAAGGGTTGGATAAGAAGAAAGTACAAAGAATCTGACATGTATGAGCTCAAGCCATCCATAGTCTTGTTTAAAATTTAACGATAGTCTTGAATAGAACTGAAAAAAATATTAGAACGTTGCTGCTTGTAAAGAATTGTGTTTTATCAAATGCTTTGCATGCACACAAATAAACTGAGGAGCACAAAGAATGAGCATGTTTCATGCTCAGTGATTATTTTTTTTTTCCACAGGCATCAAAGTACATATCTCTGCCAGCCTCGTGTTTATTTGCTGCTTTCACTATATTCTCGTTATCCAACTGATCGATAACAAAATATTGACCACATGCAAGGTAGCCTCACCTGGTCTCTTCCACTTTAAATTATGTCTTGGACTGTGTAGGAGGTTGTTTTCTCAAGTGGTTTTGATGTAGAAGCTTTAACCTAAGTTAATCACCCTTTCCAATATTAGGCTGTATCAAAGAACTCAGTGTAATGTGAAGCAGTCACTGCACTGCAAAATCTCCAGTGTTAAATTGACACTAAAAAGTGTCTATATAGGTCCACTCTTTTGAGTGTTAAATGAACACTTTTGACAGTGTTATATTTTTAACAGTAACCTAGTCAGTGTTAAAGATTAACAATGACTAACACTGAGCAGTGCTGATTTTCTAACACTGGAAAATAACTAAAAATGCTAGTAATATTTCAGTGTTAGCACATCAACACTGCTCAGTGTTAGTCATTGTTAATCTTTAACACTGACTAGGTTACTGTTAAAAATATAACACTGTCAAAAGTGTTCATTTAACACTCAACAGTGTTCAT